>PVJS01026337.1:6391-27187 GCA_004027185.1 Glis glis | reverse complement strand
GGTGTAGCTTGGAGGTAGAACGCCCCTGGGTTCAATCTCCAGTACCACACACACACACACACACACACACACAAGAATAAAAATAGGGCTGGGGGTGTAGCTTGGAGGTAGAATGCCCCTGGGTTCAATCCCCAGTACCGCAAAAAACAAACACATCACGCTGGGCAGACTGGCTGGTCCCTTCCTGTGAGTGGCCCTGCTACCCTTCCTCTCTGGACCTGGGCTTGCTCATGGACAGCACAGGCCGGCCTGGATGCCAGGCAGGGAGGGGAAGAAACCAGATCATGGGTTCAATCAGAAGGGGTGTCGCTGGACAGGGAGCCTTTGAAGGGTCATGCAGGTCCTTGGATCTGGCCAGGGGGAGTGGTGTGACTGTCACTAGGACCCTGCAGATCTGCTCTGTGGCTGGGGGTGGGGGGATCACAAACACCCATGGGTAACAAGCATTTACACTCTGATGTATGGGGCGTCGGCTTGGCTCTATTCTTTCTCGGGTACCGCTTCTTGCAACGTAGGTGGAGGTGTTTCTGTTCCTAAAAGACAATGACAATTTCTGTCACGACTCTTCAGACATGCACGCATTCATTGAACAGAAACTGCCACCACATTGGGCTCTAAAATATATGACAACTATAACCATGGTGTAACCAACCACTCCCCAAGTTCAGTGTCTAGGAATCTCTAGGATATAGCTCTGGTTGGTTCTCAGAGTCAGTCGAGTCCGACAAGAAGTAACAGTCTCAGCTGTGATCCAGTCAGCCACTGTGGACATGCAGGACACACTGTGAATATGCAGGGTGATGGTAAATATTACTCCACCCCACCACCCTTCTCCTCCTGAGCCTTTCTATTTTCTGGCCATCATGGCTGGCTCTGGACAGTCAGAACCTTGTAACTCACTCGCCTGTCTGCCAGCTCTCCACTGATTGCCACTCATCCACTCCTCCACTCTATGGTGGCCGGAGACTACGCTCCCAGGGCACAGACCAGGCTAGTAGCCGGAGGTGGTGGTGAGGGGACAGTAGCAAGTGAGTGATGTTCTCATCTCTCAGTGTCAAGGTTTTGAAGAATGAGCTTTTGATTCAGGACAATTTACCCCCGTTTTAGGTTTAAAGGTTATTTGCAAATGAAAACAGGCTCCATGAAGAAAGAGGAGGAGGAAGTGATGGGCCTGATGTCCCTTGTTCCATTACGGCAGAGGCCTGGCCCCGCAGCTTTCTTCCTTGCTGCGGGCAGTGCTGGACCTCAGGGTCAGCTTACCTTCCTCCCAGCCCTCAGCGACCCCAGCGAGCTCATAGTGCTTTTTCCGAAGCTCTCCCAGCTTTTGACGTTCCTTCTGTAGTTCATTTTCTAGCTCCAGCACCCTAACCTGTCAGGAAAGAAAGTGGGGTTTCTTTGTGTGTGTGCTTGTGTGTGGTACTGGGGATTGAACTCAGGGACCGTCTACCTCTGAGCTACACCCCCAGCCCTATTTTACTTTTTATTTTGAAACAGAATTTCACTAAGTTGCTGAGGCTGGCCTCGAACCTGAGATCCCCTGTCTCAGCCTCCCAAGTACTGGTATTACACGCATGTGCCATCATGCCCAGCATTTTATTATTTTGAAACAGGGTTTCACTAAGTTGCTGAGGGTCACACTGAGTTGTGGAGGCTGGCCTTGAGCCTGTCATCCTCCTGTTTCAGCCTCCCAAGTACTGGGATTATAGGTGTACACCATAACACCTGGCTAAGATTCTGATCTTTACTAATCACCTCTCCCCATTTCCAGTTTCTTCCAGCATCATTTGCATTCAATCTGGGGCCAGTAAATGCATCTGTGTTCATTTCCCCACAGTTGTTTCTCTCTCTCTCTGTCTCTCAGCTTCTCTCCACAGGAATAATATTCGGGGTTGGTGTCTAGGCAATGGAGATTGTCCAGAGCTGACTTACAGCTGGCGATGGCATTCTCACCTGAGAATCCATCTCTTGGCGTTTGATCTGGGTCAGCGTCATGCTTGAGAAGTCCATACTATCTGCGGGGATGGAAATAAGAAGGTCTTGTCAAATAATGTCCCTGGCTGATGCTCACCTGAGAGGTGGCCTATACCAATGCTCTGCTAAAATGCTGGGCTTGCCATTTGCCAACACGTGCATGAAAGTAACTGAGGGGTGGAGAGGAAGGAAGGATGGAGAGGTTACGGGCTAACCAGGATCTGACCTCTCTGGGGGCCACCATGCTCTGAACTCAGAGAAATGGCTAAATGGAAAATCTACTTAAGAGCCTGTCATTGTAGCGATATGAACAGCACGCTTGTGCAGTGTCCAATCTGATAAGAAAATATATATGCATGTGCAAAGATGAAAAGTAAGAGAGACTTTAGAAACAGAACTGTGGGAAATTGGGATGATGGGGGAAATGTACAGAATGGCTACATAGAGTGGATAAGAAAGCATTATTTCTGAAAAGCTACCTGTCTCCTCGATCTGTGATTTGCCAGAAATGGTTGAGGCCACGACCCCAGCGGTAGCCTGGTTCACTCCCCGCGAGGCCTGCTGCAGCTGGGCCAGGTTGGGGCTGTCCTTATCAGCTTTCACCTGCCAGGACGAAGCAGATTAAGTTCACACCACACCTGGAGTGGCAGAGACCAGGTCAAATGGCTCCTGACAAATGTGAGATCCGCTATTGTCACCAATCAACTTCTCAACAACGGCTGCCCACAGACAGGGTCAGCTCCTGGCATGTCTATCATCGAAACAATTATGCCTGGCTTACTGGCTTGGTGGCCTCAAACTCTAGCTTTCTCACGTATTTGGAAAAACGGTTCCAGCTGTGAAAAACAATTCGGGGCAAAAAGAAATAAGGCCAAACAAGGAACACTCACTAGGTGAGGCACTGTCAAACTCATGGAAGGATTTTGGTTATGAACTTTGCATGCACATTAGTTGGGGGCGCTGGTCCAAGTCTAGATACGGATGAAGAAGGGCAGACATTGGTTATATGGAATCTCAGAGCCAAGCCTGGTGACCTGCTTACAGCACCAACAGGTTTCTTATTTGAGTGCTCTCTGATTGCAGTATTACTAATCAGAGGCTGGCATGGCTGTACTTGCTGGCCTCCAGAAGTGAGTGGTACAGGACCCTCAAAAGGCAGAATTTTTTATTTGGGTCCCAACCAACCTGGAATGTGAACAAATCATCTGTCCTTGGAGTCAGTCCCATCATCTCCCTGCCTCACTGTCTAACTTAGCCAGGACTTACAGTGTCCTGGGGAGTCCAGCAGGGGTCCTACCTTGGATGCGGCCACAAGCTGGGCCGTGCTAGCAGCAATTTCATGTGAACACACCATGAGCTCCTCAAATTTCCCTCTGCCTTGTATCACCAGATCAGCAGCATCCCTGACAGTCAGGAAAGAACAGGATGGACAAAGCCACAGACAGATGAAGCCCTCGTGATCCCACCTCCAGCCCACCCCTATCTCTGGCTAGACAGGAAGGACAGCCTGCCTGTCCTGGCCCTGTGTCACCCAGGAGACCCCAGGTCCCTTTCAAATGTTTAGTCCTGCTGATTTCCTTACCAACAGTTCATTCCTGGGGGATGGTTTTTTCCTCCCTTAGCTATTCTCAGAGGTAGATCAATGGAACAGGGACCGGGAGGGAGCCCTGGACCCACGCACTTACACCATGACGGTGGCTCCCCAGCCCACAGCTTTGGAGGCTGAGATGAGTCCTTCTGTCCACCGAGAGTTCTTGGCATAAAACTCTTTGGGGGATGCAGTACCCTATGGAAACAAAAATATAATGATAGCTCCTTTCATGGTGTGATTATGGTGTGCCAGGGGCTATTTTTTGTGTGTGTGTGGTACTAAGGATTGAACTGAGGGGCATTCTACCTCTGAACTATACCTCTAGCCCTATTTTATTTTTTTATTTGGAAATAGGTCTTGTTAAGGTGCTGACGGCCTCACTAAGTTGCTGAGGCTGGCTTTAAACCTGTGATCCTCCTGTCTCAGCCCAGGTACTGGGATTACAGGCATGTGCCACCACACCCAGCTCCAGGTACTTTTATATGTATTATCCCATCAGGTCTTCACTGTAACTCTGGGAGGTAAGCATTATTATCCCCATTGTAAAGATAAGAAAATTAAGATTCAGGGGGCAAAAATATTCTTACGGAGGTCATGCAGGAAATAAGTGGAAGTAAATCCTAGGCTCTTCTGACTCCTAGGCCTGTGGCATTTCTATTGTATTACCATATTTCTACAGTTAGCCCTTAGTAACCAAGGATTCCACATCTACAGATTCAACCATCTGCGGATCGGAAATATTTGGGAAAAAACAAAAACAAAAACAAAAAACTGTACCCAGCCAGGTGTGGTGGCACACGCTTGTAATCTCAGTACTTAGGAGGCTGAGACAGGAGGATCATAGGTTCAAGGCCAGCTGCAGCAACTTAGAGAGGCCCTCAACAACTTAGTGAGACTCTGCTTCAAAATAAAAAAATAAGCTAGGCATGGTGGCGTATGGCTGTAACCCCAGTACTTAAGAGGCTAAGACAGGAGGATCACAAGTTCGAGGACAGCCTCAGCAACATAGTGAGACTCCGAGCAACCTGGCAAGACCCTGTTTCAAAACAAAAAATAAAAAAGGCTGGGAGTATAGCTCAGAGGAAGAATGTGCCTGGGCTCAATCCCCAGTACAAAAAACAAATGAACAAAACAAACAAAAAAGGGCTGGGGATGCCATTTTATATAGGGAATTGAGTTTCTATGGATTTTGTATTTGTGGGAGGACCTGGAACCAATTCAATATGGACACTGAGGGATGACTGTTATGAACTAAAGGGAGTCTAGACATTCTCTGATTTGCCAAGAGAAGAGTATATAGTGAATTTTTTTTTTTTTTTGTTCTGGGGATTGAACCCAGGGGTGTTCTACCTCTGAGGTACACCTCCAGCTCTATTATATTTTTTTGTTTTGAAACACGGTCTTGCTAAGCTGCTGAGGCTGACTTCAAACTGGCGATCCTCCTGTCTCTGCCTCCCAAGTACTGGGATTACAGGCGTGTACCACCATGCTTGGCTACAGTAAGTAATTTGAAAAGATGATTTCTACTTGGATTTTCAAAAGGTGTTTATGGTTGGGAAGTCTGAGAATCTGCAGATGCTCCTTGTTTGGTCCATCTTTCTATTGTAGGAACAGGAAACAGCCCCCCATCGGGCTGTAAGAAGCACCTGCAAAGCAAGTATGGCTGCTTCTTTTCTAGGCTCCTAACCCACCCAGGACAGAGAGCTTTGCCTCCCAAGTGCACCTGCACACAGGACGTGTGCAGGACAAGAAGCTGACAGCAGGGTCTCTTGTGCATAATGATGAGCTGACTCTGCTGCTGGCCGCAGACATGCAGGGCCCCTGGGGAAAATCAATACATCCGGCCCTCCGTATCCATGGGTTCTGTGTCTGCGGATTCAAACAACCCTGGATTGAATTTTTTTTTTTTTTTTGCGGTACTGGGGATTGAACCCAGGGGCATTTTACCTCCAAGCTGGACCCCCAGCCCTATTTTTTTATTCTTTATTTTGAAACAGTGTCTCACTAAGTTGCGGAGCACCTCACAAAGTAGCTGAGGCTGGCCACGAACCCGGATCCTCCTGCACCAGGTTTACTCTTGAGATCTAATCAGTTTTCCGAAGTCCTTATTTCCTCCTCAGAGGACTCAGACTAGCAATGTAAAGAGGGTTCCACAGCCAGTTTGCTGGGGTATGTGAGTGGGAGCTGGAGCTGTGGCTGACTGCCCTCTGTGAGCTGCAGCTGTGGCTGACTGCCCTCTGTGAACTGGCAGGACTCTGCTTCTTCCCACAGTCCTTGGTGATGTCCATGGCTCTGGGGCCCTCGATGGACACAGGACAAACCAGCAGCACAACTAGACTCCGGTGAAAGCGGGGGAGCCCTAACCCATGCTCCCCATCGTGGGGCCTGCAGCTACACTCACCCTGCCGCTCTCCACGATCTCCCTCTGGAGGTCCTTTGAGGCCACGACCAGGACCTGGATGGCTTGCATCAGGCTGGTACAGGAACCGAGGATCCTGTTAAAAACCAACAAAAATTCAGGGACACAGAGACCAAGAACAAAGAAGGCTGCTCTCTTTCTCACTCCTAAGCCACAGCAAACTTGGAATGGGAACGGGAGGCAGGGAAGGCACCGGGATTGCTGGAATACGCTGAAGGAAGAGCTAAATCACAATGCTTGGGGTTTCATCTCCCCTGTACTGCAGCAGGGAAATGCTACCATCACGGGTGCTGTCGCCGGCGATCCCCTGTGGCTGCTAAGTTCTACTGCCACTCTCTAGCAGGTACGCAGGGCATAATCCAACACAGGAAGACTGATGCTGCTCAGCTAGGCATTGCCGTGTGGCCCAGACTGACCTTTCGTTCACCTCCAATTTGACTCCTGTGTCTCCTGCTCGGGATTTGCTGAGCATTTCCTGTTAAAAAGAAGCGTGGTTTCTAAACGCGTCATGAGTACTGAGAAACCGCTGACGCCCTGCTACACCTGGCCCGATACACTGCAGTAGCTGAGAAACCTGAGTCTAGATGTCTCCATCCTTGTCCTTGCAGGAGTCGGGGGAGAATCTGCCCTCCCATTTACTGGGTGGAACAAGGCTGCAGCAGGCTCCTCTATAGTCAGCAAGAGCCTTGACCTTAGGGCACCCAGGCTGATGTGCACAGAACCTGGGAGCTATCACCTCTGGGGGCCAAAATGGGTGGCTGCAACCAGGTCCTAGAGGCAGTGGGTGTCATGAATTTTCCACCGAAGAGGAAATAGGTGGCCTTTCAGATGGTGCCCATTCAGCTTTTTCTGAGCGATTCTGTTCCATTGATAAGGGCTGACATTGAATGCCTCTAGGGCAGGTTTCAGTATTACTCCCGTCCTTTAGAAATGGGATCTGAATCTGAGCCAGGTGAGTGTAACTTATAAGTCATGCAACTAATAAGCGGTCAGTCTGGAACTAGAACCCTGGAATAGTCGGACACCAAAGTATCTGACGCTTGAGGAAGCTGCTCACCTTTTCTCTGCAAGGACCTTCCTGTTTTCTGCCTCTCTCAGATGCAATGAGTTTGGGTTATGGATTCTTCTCTATGAGTCTTTGCAGCCTTCATGAATGACTAAGACATGTCTACGGGGCAATGCTGCCCAGGGGCAGCTGGAGAGGTGCGGCTTTGGGAGATCCTACATAAACCTCCTACCTCTATTCGAGCCGTGGCAGTTTCAATGGCAGCTGAAGTGGCGGCCATCTCCTTGTCCACCAGGTCCCCGAGCTCCTCCTGCTTGATGTCCAGGCCCCTGGGCAGCAGCTCCTGTGAATGACATCACCAAGGCGGAAATGTCACTTTGACCTCCTCTCTTTCTCCTCTGCAGACCTGTAGCCGTTCCGAGACAGCAGAGGTAGGAGGGCCCCACCATGGAGCACTTTCGACAAGCCACTGAGGAGGGTCTGTCACAGACCACACCTGGAAGCTCATGTTCTTTCCCCCTCTACCCTCACTCAGAATCCTTCCTTCCAGGAAGCCACCAGTGCCTAACCCCACAGGGCCATTGAGCTGAAGCTGCTGGGGCCCTAACCCTGCAGTTGCACAGAACCAAGTGTATTTGCTAGATAGAGTATTTTTTTTTTTTTTTTTGGCGGTACCGGGGATTGAACCCAGGGGCGTTCTACCTCCGTGCTACACCCCTGGCCCTATTTTTTATACTTTATTTTGAAACTGGGTCTCACGAAGTTGCGGAGGGCCTCACTAAGGAGAGAGAAAGAGATAAAGAGATAGAGATAGAGAGAGAGACAGAGAGAGAGAGCGCTGAGGCTGGCCGCGAACCCGGATCCTCCGGTCTCAGCCTCCCAAAGTACTGGGATTACAAGCGTGTGCCACCACGCCCGGCAGATAGAGTATTTTAAAATAGACGACTTCACCTCTTCCTCCTCCTCCTCCTCCTTTGGATTGAACCTAGGGGCATTCTACCTTTGAGCTATATCCCCAGCCCCATTTTTTTTTTTTTGAAACAGGGTCTCGCTAGGTTGATGAGAGTCTCACTATTTGCTGAGGCTGTCCTCGAACCTGCAATCCTTCTGTCTCAGCCTCTCAGTACTGGTATTATACATATGCACCACCACTCCCAACTAAAATAGAGGATGTCTTCTAACAAGTCCAACCCTTATTCAACTTTACTTCCACAGCAATCAGGGGAGGCAGTTCCTGTTCCTGTTGGGAAGCCAAGGTGCAGAGAGGGGAAACTTCTTGACCCCAGTTGTGCTGCTAATCAAGGGCAGAACAGGGATTTGAACTCAGGTCTGAATGATGCAAAGCCCATTTTTTTTTTCTTTTGTGTGTGTGTGTGGGGGGGGGGTCCTGGGGATTGAACCCAAGGGAGCTCTAATACTGAGCTACATCCCTTTTTATTTTTTATTTTGAGACAAGGTCTTGCTAAGTTGCCCAGGCTAGCCCTGAATTTGTGATCCTCCTTACTCAGTCTCCTGAGGAGCTAGGATTATAGGTGTGTGCCACCATGCCTACTTACAATTCCATTTATATAGTCTATAATGCATAAATCTAACAATATGTTATTTAGGGATGAAAAAGAAGACATGGTCTATAACCTTCCTCTGGAACTCTAATTAGACATTAGCCTCCATGTCTCTCTCTCTCTCTCTCTCTCTCTTTTTTTTTTTTTGTGTGTGGTACTGGTAGAACCCAGGGGTATTTTAGCTCTGAGCTATACCCCAAGCCCTTAAAAATTTTTTTTATTTATTGGTGCATTGTAATCTTACATTTTGATGACGTTCAGGGTGATAGGCGTATACATTCACACAGCACTCCCCCCTTTTTTTGTTTTGAAACAGGGTCTCACTAGGTTGCTGAGAGTATCACTAAATTGCTGAGACTGGTCTTGAACCTGTGATCCTCCTGTCTCAGCCTCCCAAGTCCTGGGATTACAGGCATGTGCCACCATGCCTGGCTCCTCCATGTCTCTTAACCACTATATTCCAATTTATAAAACAAGTGCTCCACTCTGTATAATTTATTCACATCTATCATCCAGTTTGTTAATCCCCTCCTCGGTTGTGTTTAATCTGCTGCTGCTGAAGTTGTATATGAAGTTATTTCTTTTATTTTTATTTTTTGTAGTACTGGGGATTAAACCCAGGAGCATTCTACCTCCGAGCTACACCTTCAGCCTGATTTGTGTGTGTGTGTGTGTGTGTGTGTGTGTGTGTGTGTGTGTGTGGCACTGGGGATTGAACCAAGGGGCTTCTACTACTTCTTTTTTTTTTTGTGGTACTGGGGATAGAACCCAGCGGCGTTCTACCTCCGAGCCAAACCCCCAGCCCTATTTTTTATACTTTATTTTGAAACCGGGTCTCACGAAGTTGCGGAGGGCCTCACTAAGTAGCTGAGGCTGGCCGCAAACCCGGATCCTCCAGTCTCCACCTCCCAAGTACTGGGATTACAAGCGTGCGCCACCATGCCCAGCCGGGGCTTCTACTTCTGAGCTACACCTGCAGCCCTATTTTATTTTTTATTTGGAAACAGGGTCTTGCTAAGTTGCTGAGGTTTGCCTTGAACCTGTGATCCTCCTGTCTCAGCCTCCCAAGTACTGGGATTACAAGCGTGCGCCACCACACCCGGCATTTATTTTTTGTTTTGAAACAGGGTCTTGCTAGGTTGCTGAAGCTGTCTGCAAAACTTTGATCTTCTTGTCTCAGCCTCCCAAGTACTGGGATTACAGGTGTGTGCCACCACACCAGGCTGAAGTAATTACTTTCAAATGATTACAATTTCCAGCCACCTGGAAAATGCACCCGGTGTCACTTTCTCCTCCTCGCCCTTCTGGGCTCCTAGCTCCATCCTGGAAAGTCAGGGAGACCTGAGCACATCCATTTCATGGAGAGCGCAACCAGGGTCCTAGGTAGGAGAATAGTCCAGGGCACTGTAGTCTGTTCTCTAACTTGGACCTTGAAGATGGGCGATAAGAGGTGGGAAGGAAGAGTCACAGAAGCCTAAAGACACATGCTGGCTGTTCTCATGAAAAAATAATACATTTTGCCTGGCATTTGCCTGGCAATCTCAATACATGGGAGGCTGAGACAGGAGGACTGCAAATTCAAGGCCACCTGCGATCCTCCTGTCTCGGCCTCCCAAGTACTGGGATTACAAGCGTGCGCAAACACGCCCGACCTTATACATCTTTTTCAAATATACCTATTACTTTTGAAAACACCTTATTTCTTTGTCATACTTTTTTTTTTTTTTTTGCGGTACCGGGGAATTGAACTTAGGGGCATTCTACCTCCGTGCTACACCCCCGGCCCTATTTTTTTATACTTTATTTTGAAACCGGGTCTCACGAAGTTGCAGAGGGCCTTACTAGGTAGAGAGAGAGCGAGAGAGAGTGTCATACTTTTTTGTGTGTCTGGTACTGGGGATTGAATCCAGCGGCATTCTACCTCCAAGCTACACCCCCATCCCTACTTTTAGTTTTTTATTTTGAAACAGGGTCTCACTAAGTTGATGAGAGTCTTACTACTTGCTGCGGCTGTCCTTGAACCTGCGGTTCTCCTGTGTCAGCCTCCCACGTAGTGGGGTTACAGGCGTGCGCCACCACACCTGGCTTTTGTCACACTTTTAATATTTTTTTAATGTTTCTTTAAACATATCAAACCTATTTACTGTGAACATATATATATTCCTTGTGACTTTATCTGTGAAACTTCTTTGAAGTCTAGGTTCAAAGTAAACTTCTCTAGAGACATTAGATCTGCTTTGCCAGGTACCTGGGCCTCTAACAACCTGACTACTTTTTTTAAATTAATTTATTTTTTTAATTTGTTTTATTTAAAACAGAGTCTCGCTAAGTTACTACAGGTCTTTGCTGGCCTCGATCCTCCTGTCTCAGCCTCCCAAGCGCTAGAATTACAGGTGTGCGCCACCACGCCAAGCCACAACCTGACTACTTTAAACTCAATTCTCAGCCAGGCGTGGTGGCACACACCTGTAATCCCAGTACTTGGGAGGCTGAGATAGGAGGATCGCAGGTTTGAGAACAGTCTTAGCAAGTAGTGAGACTCTCATCAACCTAGTGAGATCCTGTTTCCATATAAAAATAAAATAGGGCTGGGGGTGTAGCTCAGAGGTAGAATGCCCCTGGGTTCAATCCCCAGTGCCACACACACACACACACACACACAAATAAAATAAAATGAATAAATAAATAAATAAATAAACAAACTCAATTCTCTGGGGTTTCTTGGGCCACATACATGCATGAAGTCTGGACCCTGAACCCATGGTAACTTGTGGTTAGAATTCCTCTAGGGACCTATGTTTTCTTCTCTCAGAACCAAGGATGAGAAATCTCTTCTGTAGAGCAGGGGTTTGGGGGCATTTTCACTGCATTTGTGAATTAAAGTACGTTAATTTGTACTCAGAGGTTCCCCCATTAACTAAGGTGTGACCCTTTAGGGCTCCTTCTTTAGGAGAAAGGATCTTCATTTCGATCTTTTATCCTGCTTGGTCCTAGCTTTTGCTTCTTATTCTCTTGTGTATGTGTGGCTCATTAAAACCCAAGCTCTAGGCCACCGGAGATGGGCAAAAAGAACTGGCTAGAATATCACTAATTCCCTGGCAATTCATACCCAACAACCATAGGAGGATGGCAGGTTTGAGGTCAGCCTCGGCAACTTAGCGAGACCCTCGGTAACTTAGTGAGACTTTTGTTTCAAAATAAAAAATAAAATAAAATAAATGGGCTGAGAGCCAGGTGTAGTGGTGCACACTTGTAATCCCAGTACTTCGGAGGCTGAGACAGAATTGCAGGTTTGAGGCCAGCCTCAGCAACTTAGTGAGGCCCTCTGCAACTTAGTGAGACCCTGTTTCAAAATAAAAAATAAAATAAGGCTGGGGGTGTAGTTTGGAGGTAGAATGCCCTGAGTTTAATCCCCAGTACCACAAATAAAATAAATAAATAAATAAATAAATAAATAAATAAATAAATAAATAAATGGGGTGGGGGTATAGCTTGGAGGTAGAATGCCCTTGGGTTCAATCCCAGCACCCCCACCCCCCGACTAATACAGCGCTGAAGATACCTCGCCAATGGCCTTGATCTTGCTGAGGCAGTTCCTCATGGCCGTGCTGTCGGCTTTCTCGAGGGTCCCCTCTTCCTCCAGGGAGGCCAGGTAGGTGAGGGCTTCCCTGCCGTATTGCTTACAGGCCTCGGTCAGTGCTGGAGATGCAAGGCGACAGTGACAGGTGAAGGCGCTCTGTTAGGCCCTGCTGTCACGGGGCGGCCCCTCACCCCGGGACTCACCGTCTGCGGGCTCCGGTGGGGCGCGGAGGCTGGTGGTGCTCCCGTGGGCGATGGTGTCACTGGTCAAGTGTGCCAGCAGGGTCATAGAGTGCAGAAGCCCAGTGACATCTGCCGGGAGGAGAAGGAAAGTTCCTCAGGCCTGGTGGAGGGTGTCATCTCCAGGCCCTCTCCCTCCCTGCTTTCCAAGTTCTCTCTCTCTCTCTCTCTCTCTCTCTCTCTCTCTCACACACACACACACACACACACACACACACACACACAGCCCCATTCCTGCATTTGAGGATTTCTGAACCACTAGGGACAAATAGTGACAATGTCTATCCTTCCTCCTTCTTACCTTCTGGGCAGGCCAGATACTGGCTCCGGCTCTTTTCTAGTTGCTCGATGCAGCTGGAAACAGACTTGACCTTGGAGAGAAGGTGATCTGTGAGGGAAGACAGGGCAAGGTCAGAGCAAGAGTGCCCAATGCTCAGCTGGGCGTGGTGGCGCACGCCTGTAATCCCAGTACTTGGGAGGCTGAGACATGAGGATCATAGGTTCAAAGCCGGCCTCAGCAACTTAATGAGGCCCTCGGCAATTAAGCGAGACCCTGTTTCAAAATAAAAAATAAAATAGGGCTTACGGCGTAGCTCAGAGGTAGAATGCCTTGGGTTCAATTCTCAGTACTGCAAAAAAACCTCTTTTCAATGATTGCCTCATTCTTAGGCAAGCTGCCAGATGATGGAGCCAGCCTCAGACAGGGAGAGAGGGATGACAGTTGGCCATGCTGGTTCTGACGTGATGGTCCTCTTCCTGCACTTTAAAAGCTGTGCTGCTGAGCTGTCTGTTCCCTTAGCTGAGAACCAGGGAACCACACTGCGGGCCCAGGTCCCGCATCTCACCTCATGGCCGCCCATCATACGACGTCCATCCAGGCTTTCCAGTGAAGTCTTTCAACCCCTTTGGGCCTCGCCACTCTTGAGCCCAGCTGGGCTCTTAGGCGGGGCTACCAGCCTGCTCTGCACCCCATGGCTGTTTCAGCTGCTGTGCCGCCAGCCACAGATCTGAGGACACCTCACAGGTCCCTCACAGGTCCGGAGGTGAAGAGGTGGCTCGAGTCACACTGTCCAGGCCTGGCCCCTGGCTCAACCACTCCCAGCTGTGTGACCTCAAGCTATCTGAGCCTGCGGCCAGCTGAAAGCAGGGGACAACAGGACCACCGCATGACAGCACTCAGGATGAACGGGGCCAAGGTATGCCAAGGGCTTAGACAGTGCCTAGGCAAGGAAGTGCCCAATATGAGCTGTTTGTTTGTTTTGTGGTACTGGGATTGAACCCAGGGGCATTCTACCTCCAAAGTACACCCCAGCCTTATTTTACTTTAGTTGGAAACGGAGGCTTGCTAAGTCGCTGAGGCTGGCTTTGAACCTGCGATCCTCCTGTCTCAGCCTCCCAAGTATTGGGATTACAGGCATGTAATGCACAGCTCACCTTCAGCCCTTTTTGTTTTTTATTTTGAAACAGGGTTTCTCTAGGTTGCTGAGAGTCTCACTAAGTTGCTGAAGGTGGCCTTAAACCTGCAAACCTGCGGTACTCCTGTCTCAGCCTCCCAAGTACTGGGACTGCAGGTGTGTGCCACCACGCCTGGCTAAATTTGCTGTTTTGAATGTTATTATTCTCTACCCAATGGTCGTTTCAGCTGCTGTGCCTCTGGCCACAGATCTGAGGACACCTCTCGAGTCACACTGTCCAGGCCTGGTCCCTGGCTCAACCACTCCCAGCTGTGTGACCTCAAGCTTCCTATTCTCCGCCTTCCTTTCTCTCCACTAGTTCATGTCTCTCCTCTCTCATAAGCTAGCTCCCATCTCTCCTTGGACTGTTTCCTGGCATTCCCTCGGCACGCCCCTTCATTTGTGATGGCTTCTGCACAGATGGGTTCCCCACTGAATAAGCCATCGCAGGCCCTGCGGTACACTCCATCAAATCAGGACCTTTCCATTTGATGATGAAAATCATCTGTCATCTGTTTCCTCCCTGTGCTTGTCCTTTAGTGGAACCTCTTGGTACTTTGCCAACGTGTCCCTTGGCTTAAAAATGAGCTGTAATGAGATCTGTTCTTGGCTATGTCCACGGTCTCACAATCCCTCGTGCCTGGATGCCCTCCCTCCTGCTCAGCACAAAGGCCCTCCACTTCCTCCCAGGAGGTCTCCTAGGGGCTCGGGTCGCTGCTCCACTACCTGTCCTCAGGACTCACCTACATGTGCAGCGGCCCCATTCATCCCTGTGGCTAGGCTGGGATTTTTTTTTTCTTTTCTGATACTGGGGATTGAACCCAGAGGCATTCTACCTCCAAGCTACACTCCCAGCCCTTTTTATTTTTTGGTTTTGAAACAGGGTCTTGCTAGGTTGATGAGAGTCTCAGTACTTGCTGAGGCTGTCCTTGCACCTGCAATCCTCCTGTCTCAGCCTCCCAAGTACTGGGATGCCAGGCGTGCACCACCACACCTGGCCACACTGGGATTGTTATCGTTTCTGCCACTCCATGCTTGTGACACCTCCCTGCCTCGCCTCTTAGTTCACGAGCAGTTTTCTCCTTGGAGACACAGCTCTTGAGCCTCCTCCTTCCACCTTCGCAATTGTTTCAGGGTTCTGCTTGCAGCGTGGCCTCCTCACTAAAGCAGTGGTTGGCACCCCTGGGGGCTTTCGAGAACATGACTTACCCAGGCCATATGCCACACAGCTTCTCATTTGATGGACCTAAGATGGGGCCCAGGTATCCGCTGGGGACTCTGGCATGCAGCTGGGCTGGGCGCCCCTGAGCTAAGTTCCACATGGGATTCAATGCCAACAGTCAACACCAGGCCATAAGGATCCGGCGTGCAGGCGGGGCAGGTGGGAGAGTACCTGTGGATCCGGCGCAGCTGATCAGAGTGGGCTCCTCGAGCTGGCTTAGGGCCTCCTCTATCACGTGCTCTGCGGCCTTCCCGGACTCCACCAGGAGCTTTTTCCGCTGGTCCTTGGTGAGCTGACACACAGATTCCTACAAATGGCTCAGGGAGGTGAGAGTCGGCTGCAGACACCACATGAGCCCCGAGCAACCTCCACCGTGACCTCACTGGGATTCCCGGCTCAAGTTGTCTCTAATGAGGTCCAAGCCCTTTAGCTCTACAGGGACAATGTTTGAACTTTGTCCAAAGGTGTGTGCACCACACCACAGGTGACTATGGGACTGATCGCTGCAACCCATTCTCCACTCCCAGAAGAGAAAGCCAAGTGCTTCCCCTCTCATCTGAAAAAGAGGGTGCTTTGTGCATGGGCTGGCATCAGGAGCTATGCTACAGAATGCCTTGGCAGGCAGGCCGAAGGCCCCAGGCCCTTCACGGCAGCCCCTTCCCAGCCTCCTGCACACACAGGCCCGGTGGCGTGACACGCAGTCGCTTGGCCCAAGTGGGCGCCTGTTACTTGCCTGCGCACTGGCCAGTTTGAGTTGGGTGCATTCCAGCTGTTCTCGAAGGGCCGATAATTCCTCCTCCCGAAGAGCCGCGGCACTCGCCAAGCTGCCCCGCTCCTTTTCTAGTTCCGTGATCTGCGTCATCCATTTTGCTTCTGACTGCAATGGCGATCACGTGGGAAGATGCTGGGAAACTTAGACTGTCCCCTTCCCAGACGTCCAAACCCAGCTCCCGGCCCCAGGGAGCATGAGGTGATATCAATTCCACCTGCCGTGCTCAGGACTCTGAGTACACGCTGGTGACAGCAGGGGCAGGATGCTGGGGGCGGAGAAGCCAGGGAGGGAAGCAGGGTGAGCTCACCTGGGCAGAGGTTTCCAGGCTGCCGTGGAGGAGCTGCAGCTCCTGTCTGCTGGTGGCAAGTTCTTGCTTCAAACTCTCTAAAACTTCCTGCTGTTCTTGAGTCTAAAAGGGAAGCAAAATGGGGATTCTGAGCTGTATGATGATTGGAGGGGATAAAGAAATCTAAAAGTCCCCCAAGCTATTAAATGTGAACCCGTGTACTCTACGGGTATGTAAGTTAAAAAGTGTGGGGGGAGCCGGGCGTGGTGGCGCACGCTGTAATCCCAGTACTTGGGAGGCTGAGACTGGAGGATCCGGGTTTGCAGCCAGCTTCAGCTACTTAGTGAGGCCCTTGGCAACTCAGTGAGACTCTGTTTCAAAATAAAGAATAAAAAATAGGGCTGGGGGTGTAGCCCAAAGGTAGAATGCCCCTGGGTTCAATCCCCGGTACCGCCAAAAAAAAAAAAAAAAAAAAAAAAAAAGTGTGGGGGAAACCCAGTAATTGGGAGGTTTAGATAGGAGGATCGCAGGTTTGAGGCCAGCCTCAGCAACTTAGCAAGACCTTCAGCAACTTAGTGAGACCCAGTTTCAAAATAAGAAATAAAGAGGGCTGGGGGTGTAGCTGAGAGGTAGAGCACCCCTGGGTTTAATCCTCAGTACTAACACAAGAAAAGTAGGTGGAGAGAGGCAGGCTGGAAGGAAGTGACACCCTAGACTGTGCCAACATTTTTCTTCTGGCTAAGGGGAATGTCAAGGGAGGGTCCCTTAGAGACATTTCCCAAATGTCATACTTCAGTCCATAATACTGATTAAAATAAACTTGGATCTTTATTTATTATTTATTTATTTGTAGTACTGGGGATTGAACCCAGGGGCATTCTATCTCTGAGCTACATTTCTAGCCCTTTTTACTTTTTTATATTGAAACAGGGTCTTGCTAGGTAGCTTAGAGTTTTTCTACATTGCTGAGGCTGTCCTTGAACCTGCGATCCTCCTGTCACAGCCTCCCAAGTACTGGGATTACAGGCATATGCCACTGTGCCCGACTTAGATCTTTAATTTACGCATCCCAACTGCTGGTGTATTGCTGACTGCAGCCTCTCACCGGTGAAATTATTCCTGTTCTTGGAATTATTTTCTAAATAGTGTTTTTCAAAGAGTGGGCTGCCACCCTTTAGTAGGAATTCAATACAGTTATCATTTAAAAAAATGGTTTACATAGCACAGAAACTATCCAAATGCATCAAATAGTAAGGGTAAGCATTACTTGGTGAAACTTGCATTTTTTTTTTTTTGTACTGGGGATTGAACCCAGGGGCATTCTACCTCTGGGCTACATCCCCAGCCCTATTTTTTATTTTTTATTTTGAAACAGGGTCTCACTAAGTTGCGGAGGGCCTCACTAAGTAGCTGAGGCTGGCCACGAACCTGGATCCTCTGGTCTCAGCCTCCCAAGTACTGGGATTACAAGTGTGCGCCACCACGCCTGGCTGAAACTTGCATTTTCTTTAGATGGATGTATTATTTTTTTTTTTGCGGTTACTGGGGATGGATCCCAGGGGCATTCTACCTCTGAGCTACACCCACAGCCCTATATTTTATTCTTTATTTTGAAACAGGGTCTCACTAAGTTGCGGAGGGCCTCACTAAGTAGCTGAGGCTGGTCACGAACCTGGATCCTCCGGTCTCAGCCTCCCAAGTACTGCGCCACCACACCCAGCTAGATGGATGTATTTTTTTTACTTTGGGTCGCAGAAAAGTATAAAGGTCACTTCTACTCAAGTTGGATCCCTTCATTCCTTCCTGCCCCTGAGCCATCAAGCATTGGTGACCATGTCGGCTATGCTGTGTGGGCTTCGAAGGCATTCTCCTAACTACCGATGGCCCAGACGACAAGGTCCTTTGATCTGTGTAGTACTGAGGCCCGCCTCCCATAGACAGCTCCCTGTCACCCCATTTTCCAAGCGCCCCTCCTTTCACTTACCTTTCGCTGGGCCTGCTCACTCACACGCTCATAGGAATCTTCCAGCTCCTTTTTCTCTCGTTCCAAATCTACCTGGGCTTGTCTGGCCACAGACACCTGTTTGGTCACCTCTGCATTCTGTAAGGAAATAAGTGTCTTGAACTGGCATCTCTCAGGATTACAGGCCATCTTCTTCCTTCTAGAACCCACGATCCCATTCAGACCGTGAGTGTTGGGGAGGTGGCCATGGGAGTCACTTTCCTCCTCAGAGGGAAGCCAGAACCAAGCTATGACTTCCAGATCCTGGACTCTCTTGAGTATTTACAAAGATAACAAAGATGGTGGTTAATTTTTTTTTTTTTTGGTACGGGGTATTGAACCCAGGGGCATTCTACCTCCAAGATATACCTCCCCAGCCCTTTTTATTTTTTATTTGGAAACAGGGTCTTGCTAAGTTGCTGAGGCTGGCCTCAAACCTGCAATCCTCCTGTCTCAGCCTCCCAAGTACTGGGATTATAGGCGTGTGCCACCATGTCCAGCTTTAGATGGTGGTTAATTCTAAGTGGGGCTGGCACTTAAGATGGAACTCAAGATATGGGAGGTCAGGGGGCTTGAAAAGCTGGGATTCCCAAGAAATAGGGGCACTGGAGCTGGGGAAGCCCCGAGGCCTGCACTACCTCCCCTGTGGTGTAGGGTCTGTTGGGGGCGAGATGGATGGAGGGTCCTACCTTGCGCAGCAGGTCGGCATGGTTCTGAACCAGCTCACTGTATTTCTCCTTGAGCTTGCTATACCGCTGTTCATTGGCCTGGGCCTTCCCTGCATGGTCAAGGGTGAGGTGAGGTGTCTTCCCCTGGCTGGGACCCTCTACCCTCCTTCCAATAAGCCAGGGGCCCTAGAGGAGCCCACCTTTCCTTCCTCTTGGGAATTGAACTAAGGAGCATTCTACCTCTGAGTTACACCCCCAGCTCTTTTTATTTTTTGTTTTGAAACAGGGTCTCTCTAGGTTTTTGAGAGTCTCACTACTTGTTGAGGCTGTCCTCAAACCTGCGATCCCCCTGTCTCAACCTTCCAAGTTCTGGGATTACAGGCGTATGCCACCATGCCTGGCTCAGGAGCTTTTCTTTCTATAAGCACGTAGACCCTCTCCCTCAAAAATTCTACTTTTCAGCCAGGCGTGGTGGCGCACGCTTGTAATCCCAGTATTTGGGAGGCTGAGACAGGAGGATCTGGGTTCGCGGCCAGCCTCAGCTACTTAATGAGGCCCTCTGCAATTTAGCGATACCCTGTTTCAAAATAAAGAATAAAAAATTGGGCTGGGGGTGTAGCTCGGAGGTAGAATGCCCCTGGGTCCAATCCCCAATGCCAAAAGAAAAATCCTACTTTTCTTTAAAGTCTTTTTTTTATGGTATGGGGACTGAACCCAGGGGATATTCTACCTCTGAGCGATACCCCAGACCGATTTTATTTTAAATTTTGAAACAGTCTCTCTAAATTGCAGAGGCTGGCCTCGAACCTGAGATCCTTCTGTCTCAGCTTCCCAAATACTGGGATTACAGGCATCTACCATCATGCCTGGCTGGAAAGTCGTCCTTTTTTTGCGGGTGGGGGAGGGGACTGGGGATTAAACCAGGGACATTCTACCTCTGAGCTACACCCCCAGCCTTTTTATTGTTTATTTTGAAACAGGGTCTCACTAAGTTGCTGAGGCTGGTCTCAAACCTACGATCCTCTTGTCTCAACCTTCCAAGTACTGGGATTATAAGCGTGAGCCACCACACCCAGCTAAAGTTATCCTTTTTAAAAAAAATTCACCAGATTAAAATTCCTCCACTGACTCATGCCTCCTCAGCATTTATATATGTGGCATTCATGTACCCAGGGGTTTTGGCTTTTATTTTTATTTATTTTTTCCCTTAGGTCCTCCTGGAGCAGTCCCCTCCTCCCAGGGCAGGCACCCCATCCTCCTGTTTCGCTTCAACACGGGCCCAGGGGTGCCTCACACAGGTGGCTCTGTACCTGCTGCTGGATGACGACAGTGGCCATTCCTGGCAGTGCTCTGGAAAGACACAGGCCGGGGCTCTGCCGCCCAACCTTCACCCTGGGTCCTGAGTCTGCCTAGGCCCCGTGCCTCCCGCCCCTACGCTCAGGCCCAGTCGGGACGGCCTCTCACTTTCGATCTCTGTCAGGCTCCGCTGTGCCTTCTCGGTGTCTTCCCGCTGCTTCTTGAGCTCGTCCAGCTCTGCCCGGAGGAACTCGCAGTCATCCGTCGCCTGCCGTCCCAAGTGCTGCTGCTCGGCCAGCTCGGCTTCCAGCTCGCTGATGCGGCCTTTCAGCTGCAGCACGGCCCGCTGGCTCTGCAGGAGGGACCCAGGTGAGGAGGTGGGCCACCATGCACGGCAGATTGGAAGTGCTGGGCAGGACCAGCCACGGTTCCAGCACAGACCAAATATGGTCGGCCTCTGCATCTGTGTGTTCCTCATCCATGGATTCAACCAACCACCAATGGAAAAATATATATAGATGAAAAATATTTTAAAAAAACCCATAGTTGAGCCAAGCATGGTGGCACATGCCTATAATCCCAGTACTTGGGAAGCTGAGACAGGAGGATCATACGTTTGAGACCAGCCTTAGCAACTTAGTGAGACTCCTAGCAACCTAGTGAGACCGTTTCAAAACAAAAGAATAGAAAGGGCTGGGGGTGTAGCTCAGAGGTAGAATGCCCCTGGG
>PVJS01026336.1:0-17893 GCA_004027185.1 Glis glis | reverse complement strand
CAGCTGAGCCAATTCCTTAAAGACGGTTCTCTCTCTCTCTATCATCTCTGTTCATCTATATTACTCTCTCTTTTTCCAAACATACACACACACGCGCGCACGCGCGCACACACACACACACACACATCTTTCTAGAGAACCACAATTAATAAAAGAATGTTGAAATAATGAATTACCCTTGAAAGCTAAATCAATTATTTGATTGGCAAAAAAGAGAAAAAAAAACGAACTCACAATTTTTTGTTAAGGTGTATTTCTATTGTATAAAGTGGGCTTCCTTCATTGGGTTCATACTTCTCAAGCCACGAGCAGAGGAACTGTTATGTGCATCTCGGTGGAGGAGTTGACCACAGTCCTTCATGCTCTGCTTGGAAGCGCTAGTCACCCCAAGTCTAACTCACTCGCCAGGGGGGACATATTCAAGTCATGCATTCATGGCAGAATGTAAAATGTGGAGGAGGCCTTGAAAACTGACCCATAAGGGATAATGGTTATATCCCAAATCTAATTACCACAACCCCAAAGAAACAGCTCTTACAAGAGGCAAATGGAAGTGGTAATTTGTGGGCTTGAACATCAAACCTTTTAGCATGTAGTGTGTCATTTGATAAATGTATATTGAACACCTACTAGGAACTGGCACTGCCCTAGGCAGCAGGCTGCACAAGGGGCAAAACTGATAAAGCTCCTTCCCTACTGGGGCTCGCATTCCAAGCACACAGCAATGCTTACCTCTAAGGTTACAAAACCAATGTGACGTAAGTAAGGCTGGCCTTAAATTGTGCAAATATCTCTGTGAGCACTTTTTTTTTTTGTACTACTGGGGATTAAACCCAGGGTGGGTGCTTCTACCTCTGAGCTATGTTCCAAGCCCTATTTTATTTTGAAGCAGGGTCTTGCTAAATTACTATGTACTGGACTCAAATCTATGAACCTCCTGTCTCAGTCTCCCACGAATTGGGATTATAGGTGTATGCCATCATGTCCAGCTCTGTGAGCACTTTCAACAAACCTAGAACACTTCCATTTGGATCCACAAAGATCTTTCTCCTCACACAGCACAACGGAAATGAAAGATCCCCATTAAGAGTGTGTTCCTAATCGAGGCATGGTGGTGCACATCTGTAATACCAGTACTTGGGGGGCTGAAACAGGAGGATCACAGGTTCAAGGACAAACTCAGCAAAGTAGCAAGACTCTCCGAAACCTAGAGAGACCCTGTTTCAAAAGCAAAATATGAAAATAAAAATAATACAGGGCTGGAGATGTAGCTTGGAGGGAAAATGTCTCCGGGTTTAATCCCCAGTACCACCAAAAAAAAAGTACATCCTTGGATCAAGCTGTATCTCATGACAGTTCATTAATCTCTATGCTCACTGTAGTCTTGTTCCTGAGAAAGGCTGTGATAGACCAGGTGTCCAAGGGCTTTGGATGTGTGCACTGAGGAGGGCAGGTGAGAGCCAGGAAGACAGAAGACTGGAAGCAGCTTAACCTCCAAACAAGAGAGGCTGGCAGTTAGACTGCCACCAGGACTTCACTTTTACCCTAGTGACTGAACATGTGGGCACCTGGATGCGCCTGACACACTTGTGATCCACTCTGAGGATGGGCCTGACACTTCAAGCCAATTTGTCTTTATTGAAATCTCGTAGTAAAATCATGAGTTGTTTTAAGCTTCCTAGCATTGATTCTATTTTTCTTTGGTCTCTTCTTTTGGAGAACAGAGCAGCAAGTTTTCCCCAAATTTAAATTCAAAGTACTGATCATTACATTGCAACAAATCCCTGATGGGTCAAGAGGTCATCCCCAGCATCATGGCCTTTTTAGAAGTAAATGGGGCCAGACAGGCATGGTGGCGCACAACCAGAATCCCAGTGCTTGGGAGGCTGAGACAGGAGAATCACAGGTTCAAGGTCAGCCTCAGCAACTTAGTGAGGCCCTCTCCAACCTAATGAGTCCTTGTTTCAAAATAAAAAACAAAAAATAGGGCTGAGGGTGTAGCTCAGAGGTAGAATCCCCCTGGGTCTAATCCCCAGTACCACACCAAAAAAAAAAAAAGATTTGAATGAGACCATTCATACCTAACACCACTCTACTGTTGAAGAGACTGAGATTCTGATGCCCAAAGAGATAAGGACACTTGTCACAAGTCACACAACTGCTTTCTGAAAGAGCAAGATGTGGAGCATAAGTCCTCTAGCCCAAGGCCGAGGATTTTTCTACTACTCTAATCCCTTCACTGATATCTTTCATTCCTATATAATCTATCTTTTATTTGGCCATTTCTTTGGGTGTCCCTGCTGAGACCAAGGCCGGCTCAGGGACATGGAAAGGTGACCGACACTCTACGGAAGCTTGTTAAACATTCTAACAGGGCTTTGGAGTCAGAGGCAGTTACACTCTGTCCTTAACATGAGGTGTGTTTGCATATGCCAAGGATTTAAATTATGATGCATCAATAATTGAAAGTAGGAGACAGTATGCATAGTTAATACCCAGATAGCATATTCCTAAAGAACTCTGAAATGGTGTTTTACAAAGCAAACAATCCCTATTTCAAAGAACAATTCCAGAGAGCTAATCTTATATGTCCTAGGTTGACCCCTATTGCCCCTTGTTGATCACGTGCCAGCACAGGTGTAACAGGTGATAAGGAATGCTCTTGGAGCCTGACACTGTGGTCAGCCCTACTTCACACATCCTGCAATAAAGGCAGCTAAGAGCTTCATCAGGCCGGTCTCCCAGGCCTGGACACAGCTCAGAGCAGACCCGGACATCCTTCAGTTGTAGTAACTCCAGGTTCCACTGCTCTACCTTGGAGCTTCTGTGGGTCATCCTCAAGATACCTAGATAACTTTGGATCAAAATAGGTTATTTTTTTCCTCCAGAGTGAGTCTTGGGTACCATTCTGGGGGCTGTTTTTGGCATATCCATTTCAGCCTTATTAGGGGGAGAGTAGACCCAGCTGTCCTATGGCCAGATGGGGATGAGGACAAATGGTTCCTTATTCCCTGAGACTATCCCTCCAAGTCTCCTGCCTACTCTCTACTTGGCCAGGCCACTAGTTTTAACAGTATTGTCAGTGCTGGCAGTAGAATGCAGAGCTTCCAAGGTGCATGTTCTCTGGGGCACACTGCTGTGCACACCTTGGTTGAGCAGTAATGATTTACTTCAGTAACTTCTTCAGAGGCCACGAATATTGAGAGTGCTTTTATTAATCGCTTAGCATTTCCCCCCAAGGATTTGCATGGGTTACATTGATAGAATCCAAAAACTTATGAATGGGAATTTTCCTGGGAGATACATCTTGTTTTTATTATGTATATGTATATCATGGGAAGAAAAAGTCAGTTTGGTGAGACCTGACATTGAGCAATAACTAAGTACTATTTTTTAACTCTAATAAAGGGATATACATCGCTTCAGCTGTTAAACACAGCATGTGTCCCACCATTAGATATTTAGGTGACAGATTTATTTCTGCCGGCCATGTTATAACGTCCTTCCAATGATGCTGAATGACTGGAGATCCAGTGTCCCATCTCACACATATCAGGCAAGCCCAATGTGCAATTTGTCCTGTCAATTGTCTCTTGGATGTGTGAAGCTCGGAAATATTGTCATTGTCACCATCAAAGACGGAAGCAATTTATCTAGAAGGCACTGAAGTATGTCCCTGAAGACAAAGTCACTTAATAAAAATGACACCACACTGAAACCCACATTCCTTGCTTGGGTCCCTTCTGGTGAGCTGACCTTAGGATGGTCAAACCTGGTGCCTTTCCCCCCAGTGGCACAGGAACAATTTATTCAGTGACAGGTCTGATAACTCCCCCTCTGCTTTCTAATCAGCAGAATGCACTGAAAAAAGGGACAGAAATTCAGCAGAGCTCTCTAGGCCCTAAGATGTTCACAATGAGGAAAGTCTCTAAATGATAAATCAATACCAAGCACGCTGCTTGAGAGCTATCCTGACAAATGGATTCAAGGGACGAGCACTCCAGCGGGTGAGAAATGTCACCAATTTTAGTCCTTGTAGCACTCTATCAGTTCATTTTCCTTAGCACACCACTCATTAGGAATGAACCACAGAAGGCACCAAACATTTAGAAAGAGTAATGTTGAGACAACATTTGGTTTGAGGTAATAAAATACACACGCACAAATTTACTGGCTCTAAGTCTAGGGCTTTTAGGAGCCCAGTGGTGGTTGGAAACAAGAAAAGGAAGGAGAAACAGAGCCTAACAAGCATGGTATTCCCATGTGTTCCAAAGCCATGAAGGTGTTCAAGTACAAACCTTTACGGGAATGTGCACAGAAGATTTATCTGTAATACTCCAAAACTGGAAATAGTACACATGCCTTTCAGCAGGTGAATGGCCAAGTAGACTGTGGCACATTCATATGACCAGATACTAATCAGCAATAAAAAGGAATAAGCTTTTGAGGCATGGAATAACTTGGAGGAATCGCCCATGAATTATGTTGAGTGTAAAAAAGGTTACATTCTGTATGACTGCCAGAGATGAGGGATGGGGGTAAAGGGCGGGAGAGAGGTTGTGATAGAAGGTCAATACAAGGGATGCTCATTGTGACTGATGTATTTAGTGTCTTAGCCTCGGTGGTGGATATACGTATCTATGCATGTGCTAAAATTGTATAGAACTAAACACACAAATATAAACGAGTACTAGTAAAATTGAGAAAAGCCTAATAAGATGGGAGTATCATATGAATTTGATATTATACTACAGCTTTAGAAAGTGTTATCATTAGAGAAAACTGGGTAAAGTGTATCTAGGATCTTTCTGCACTCTATCTCATATCTGCATGCATATCCACGATTATCTCAATAAAAATATCAATTAATAAAATGTCACCTCACCCATCTCGTTGAATCATTTTGTAATTTAAACTATCTTTTTATTTATAATTATTTATCAATATCCATATATATTTACATTGTTATGATCAATGGATATAATTCACATCCATTGTAAGGTTAATTCAAACCAGAGAAATATTTAGGCATATGGTTTCAGAAAATAATTCCTGAAAATTTCAATTATTTATACATTTTTCTTGTAGAGAGAATATGATGGGGTGGGAAACAAACAATTTAACAATAGTTCTGAAATCCACGCTCTCTCTTTAATGGGGGGTGATCCAAGAAAAGTCATGACCTAGTCATATGTCCCTGTCCACTTGCTGCCAATGGTAGACCTTCTGCTCTTTGGTAGCGATCAAATACTTATCTAAGGAAGTTTTTAGGCAGGATGTACCTGGTTGCCTAAAATTGCTTGTGGTAAACACACCCGAAATTTGTGTATTTATAGCACATGGCTTCCAGGAAAATATCCCACATGGCTTCCAGGAAAATAACCCACAAACTATGTAACTAAGTATGAAATGGAAATGTTTCAAAAGCAAACGAGCTCTCTTCTGCATAAGCAATATAACTAAATACAATATTAGGTATCTCTTATGTAAGTTTAGGCTAGACCATGTTTAACACAGGAAGAAAGATGGGACACTGCCAGCCCCAGAGCTCACCCTGTTTTGCTTGTGCCTTCTGATTGTTTGTTTCCTTGAAATGATTAGTAAAGTTGAGGACAGGATGAGATTTCTGATTTGAATACCCAGTTCTTTGTGTAATCTCACAGGGTAGTACATAAAAGACTTTTCAGCATAAAATTCTATGGGGATGCTATTATGGGGGATATTTGAAAGAGAAAGGCTATTAAAGTTCAAGAAGGAAAAGGAACATTGGAAAATTTATTGTTGTTAAAGAAGAGCTAGTTCATGATATTTTTTAAAGAGATGCCAGTGTGGTATATAGAATAGAGTGGCTACATTTAAAAGAGGCATGCAGCGAACTACTTAAAATTAGTGTTTAAAATATACTAGAAATTCTAATTTTTGCAATTATTTAAATTTAGGTTGAAAATATTGGTATACTATTAATAATATGTGGTCAACTAGAATACTACTTTATTTTTCAGAAAACTAAATGAAACCCCTAGGTTATGTTTTACTTGACTGATTCTTAATTAAAATATCTATTCAAAATTAGAGAAACAAGCCAGGCATGTGGGTGCATGCCTGTAATCCTAGTGCTTAGGAGGCTAAGACAGGAAGTTCATAGGTTTAAGGTCAACCTCAGCAACTCATCAAGACTCTCAGTAACCTAGCGAAGCCCTGTTCCAAAACAAAAACTAAAACGGCTGGGGGTGTAGCTCAGAGGTAGAACACACCGGGGTTCAATTCCCAATACCAAAAAAAAAAAATAGTAAAACCACACTGTAAGAGATGGAAGGCTAGAAAGAACCTTATTATATTAGAATGGAATTAGAGTAATTACAACAAATCCATGGCTTTTAGTATATATGGACAGGTAGACATTGATATTAATATACAAGTGGGTTTGTGTGTACACACATACACACACACAAACACACACACACACACACACACACACACACACACACACACACACATATTTCTTAACTGTGTCCAGCACCCTGACATCCCAGGAGCAATAGGCACATCGAAAGCTGAGATCTTGGTTTCTTAATATCATTCTCCATTAAAAGGAACCAGTCCTCCTTGGAGACAGATGGTTCCAGGGCTGGCATGAACAGTGTAACACTGGAACATCACACCATGCCCAAAAGAAGGAGAGGACAGGAATGACAGAAACTCATCCCACAGACTGAGGCAGCATGAAGGGGCTCCTATGAGCCAAGCTGGGGGAAATGTGAACATTGGAATGAATTATGATAGTAACAATTACAACCACATGATAAAAACCCATAGTCAGTGCTGAGACAGATAAATGACTGAAGAAATGGAAGAAAAGGGAATGTTCTCATGATGGAGTGCAGTCATCACAGCATAGGGGATGATGAGATTAGAATAGTGTGATTTGGTAGCCATCATAGTAGTAAATGTCTCTGGCCAGAAGCATCATTAGATGCTAAAACTGGGGGAGGAAATTTCTGATGAGAAACTAAATATTCACATAGCCTCTAAGTACCTCCCTACAAGACACTTATGAACTTCAAGTGGACAGTAATGCATGGAGAAACCTAATAGACCCCATCACAACCAAGTGGCCAAGTAATAGGGACTATAAGGGACACAGTGTCATTTTACTGCCTCCTGCTAATCACCTGAACCTCATCCTGTGGAAATTGGACAAACCCAAATGGAGGGGCATTGTTTAAACTTCAAAAATATAAAGAAAGATAAAGAATGAGAATCTTTAGATTAAAGGACACTAATGGGACCATTCACATAATCCTGGATTGGATCTTGACCATCATTTATTTTTCTTTTGATATAAAGTGTATTAGTATACAACCATCAAAATATGAATAAGGTCTGTCAATTGGATAATGGTCTCATATAAACTTTGATTTTCAAATTTTGATCTTTGTACTGTGGTTAAGAGAATGTCCTAATTTCTAGAAACTACATAATGGCACCATGTCTGCAATTTGCTATGAAAACAATTTAAAAAAATGTGCGTGTGTGTATGTGTGAATGAGTGTGTGTGTGTGTGTGTGTGTGTGTGTGTGTGTAAAAGAAACAAAAACACATGAACACATGCAAAATATAAATGATAAAATTAATAAATACTTGGGAAACATGGGCAAAGGGCACATATGGAAGTATTTTAGAATAACATTTCAACATTTTTGTGTCTGAAATTATTTCATACTAAAAAGTTAAAAAGAAGATCAATGAAGACATTTGCCCCTGGCTCCATGCTCATTCAAAAGGAAAATTAAAAGATTTCTTTATGAATATATGTTGTTAACTAAGCAAATCTCATTCCTATCCTAAAGAGTTAATTTAATTTTAAGATACATCTAGCCAAAGACCTGTGATCAAAATCCACCCCCTCATGTTGATTGTATCAATCTATTTTAGTGATCTGTGACAAATTCTACTCTAACTATTCTGGTATATGTGCGTGCCCGCGTTTATACACACACATGTGCGGGGGCGCTTGTGTTGACAGGCTAAATTATGTCCCATATGCCCAAGCAGCAGCTCTTAGGAAGTTAACACCTTCGGCAACAGAATCTATAATCACCCAAGACCTTTCAATGTCATATTGTACTTTCTGTTTACAAAGAAGAACCAAAATGCGTGATGTGAGAGCAATTTTTAATGATCAGCCTCATTATATCTTTATATTCTTCCAATCATCCTGGGACCACAGTTTTTCTGCTATTAACTACTGAGTAGACCCCAGGAAATATTGTCACTATATGATAATATCGTTTCTATTTGTCTCTGCATTAGAATTATCATGTGGCCAAAAAAAAATTCCTACAAGACTTTCCTACTAGATTTCTTTTTAAGAAACAAGAGTGATACCAACTATTTAGAAATACAGAGAGGCTTATGTATTGCCCCTTTGAGGTTCATCTGGTTAAAGTCATTTTTGAGAACTGTGTTCTTAAGAGAAGGGGGGGACAAAGCATTCTTCTTAGAATGTTTGAGAAAGAATAAGAAATGAGGTCGATTCCTAGCATGTTTGGAGATGCACAACCACTTCGGCGAATGTGTTTATCTGTAGTCACAATGCACTTGGCGCTGAAGCAAAGCCCTCAGATCATGATGCGGTGAGCAAAGCAAGAAGCTCCTCATGATTTCTCCAGAAGCACCTGCTGGGTGGTGCAGAGAGTCGTCTTGTTTTCCTATGCTAGGCCACAGTGGCGCATCATTTATAACCTAGAAGTAGGGTAAAGTGTGCAATTGCTGGCTGGTAGACAGATTCCTGAGAATTCTCTCTGCTTCACTCAGCACACAGGGTCAGCCACAGGGGCCATCAGCCCAGGTAAGCAGAAGATGTAACTCAGTAATGCAAGGAGAAGGTCTGTGACCAACACCAAATGGAAGGAAGAGCAAGGAAAAGATCTAGGTCATATCCTTTGAAGGCCTTTAAGAGGGAGTTACGTGATTCTCTGGGCCCTTTCCATATTTTACAACCTCATATCCATAAAGCAAAGGTACAGAAACCACGACTCACAGATTGAAGTCAGGGAAGCAAAACCCTATTTAGAAAAAATATGTATATTTCTTTGTTTAGGAAATCTTTATGATGCTGAATAACATCTCTGTAAATTTACTGGAATTCCAGATGGCCATTTGCATATTGACTTTTTGGATTGTACTTTCCCAATATTCTGTGTGTGCATCTATGAGCTCCCCTTCTCCCCGTCACTTGACCCACAAGGATGCTGAGATGATTAATGTGATAAGATCTACAAGAAGCCCGGTGTGGTGGTACACATCTGTAATCATAGTACTTGGGAGAGTGACAGGATGATCACAGATTCGAGGCCAATCTCAGCAATTTAGCAAGACCCTCAGCAACTTGGCGAGACTCTGTTTCCAAATAAAATGGGCTTGGGGTGTAGCTCAGAGGCAGACCGCCCTTAGGTTCAATTCCCAGCACCAAAAAGAAACAAAAGATCTACAAGAACTCCAAGGTCAACTCATGGCCCTAGGATAACACAATGTCCATTGGACAGAGGTGGTGCTGGTTCAACTCACCCCTGCCCATCCCAACAGGAGGAGGTGGGATCTGCCACTGCACTGCCACCTGTCTTCTCCCTACTCTAGAAGCAGACCCCATGCCCCTCTATTTTTTGCCAGCTCTCAAGCTCTATAACAGTGTTTCCATACTGAATCCAATTGGTGAAACCTTTGAAGAGCAGTAGACTAGAAAGTCAGACTTGACTTTCCCCCACTGCCAAGTCATATGTGGAAAAATAATGACCGTGAGTCTCTGGGCTCGTCACTTCCTGGGGCTCAGGCCATGACAACATTGCACAAGCAGTGGTCCCTCCGCTCCAGTCCCCAGGATCCTTTCTTTGTGCTCTTTGTAAGCCTCCTCTGTTTTGCCTGATATACAAACATCTAGGAATTCATAACAACAGCCCATGTTAGAATGTAAAGTAGGATGCAGAGATGTCAGTCATGTCAACAATACACTACACTGCTCCAATAAACATTAAATGAACGACAACAAAAAAGAATTAATTCTCCTTAACCTCCAACATTTTAATGGCATAATAACATAGTATGGTAATTTTCAAATCTCTTAAAATTCAGGCTAGTTTCATGTGAAGAGTTTATTTTCCTTTTTGAGGTTGATCTATTTGGAATGGCAAATGAAGAAATAATCATTGACTACTACTAACAATTCCAATTAACAAAATAAATGACTGGACTGGGCATGGTGGGATATGCCTGTCATCTTAGTACTTGGGAGGTTCAGACAGGAGGATTGCAGGTTCGAGGCCAGCCTCAGCTAATTATCAAGAACCTGTTTCAAAATAAAAAAAAATAAAGGGCTGAGGGTGTAGCTCAGAGACAGAATGTCCCTGGATTCCATCCCCAGTATCAATCAATCAATCAATCAATAAAATGAATGGTCTCATGATGAAAATGTCATTGAAACCTGAAATGCAGCCAATCTTTAAGGATCTTTTCAAAATTCATGTGTCTTACTGATTGGTTAAAAAAAAAGGAAGAGACCAAAAAGGTTAAATGGCTGTTGGTGGTTCTATTTGTTTCATGCGGTATTCTTGATTGGTTCAAGGTTCTACTGCCAGCCCTCTATGGCCACAGGTGACAGTCACATCTTATTTTGTTTGGGCAGTGTTTTGCACAAAACCTGTGAACAGAAGTTGATAAGTGATTGACATCTTGGATGGACTATGGGTGAAGCCCAGAGTTTGGGAGTGGACTCCTGATTGCTCAGAAGTTAATACGTGGTTGACACCTTGGATGGGCTAGACAATAAGACAAAGAGGTGGAGCCCGGAGTTTGGGAGTAGAGTGTGGTCATGCAGAAGCCTTCCTTTTGTGAAGGTAACTACGATGGCCAGTTTCAGGAGCCCAGCAGGAGAATCCAATTAAACAGCAAAGGTCTGGAGCCAAGATGCTCCTGCTCCCCAGCCCTGTCCCAAGCTCTTCTTGGCTGTCTCCCCTGGTTGTCTCTGTCAGTCACAGTCACTAAGTCATATCAACAGCAACATGTCCCTGCATGTCACTTAACATGCTTGGAGCTTGCAATTACAGAACTGGCTGGGACAGATAAGGGTCATCCTGTGACAGGAAGGCTCCAAGGCCTGCCTCAAGTGCTCACAGCCCAAATCAAACTTGCCAGTCTCAGCCCACAGTCATTCTGCTACAGCTGGTAACAATTCAATCCAGAGGCTAAAGGGGAAAAAAATGGTTCTCAGGGCATCTCAAATATTCCACCAAAGAATCCACTAATACTACCAGGAACCACACTGCAAGAGGAAATATATCCTCTTCAACAAATAGACTCAGCTAGAAGATAAACAGGCTGAAGGAATGCTATATTTTCAACGGTCAGACCTTAGTCCTAATACACAGATGTGCACACTCCAGAGCATGTAGGTGATGTTTTTATTCTTCAAACTAGAAGCTTAGATTCAATGAGAGATTCAAACATAGTCACTCCAAAGAAACATTTGATCCCTGTGTTGGATTTTGGTCTAGACGAAAAAAAATTGCAACTTGATGATACCATCTTGCTTTCAAAATGCATAGTAAATCCCACCAATTTAAACCCTCTCATCTACAGTCCAATGTCTACTCGCTCTTGGCTACACATGAAACTGAACTCTCCCAAAGCCCCCTCCCAACCTCTGGTCATAAAAATAGGAAAAATTACCAGTTTATATACACCTAAATAATGTGGTAAGATCTCCTTTCATTTTGATTGCTACAAAATAGTTCCCAATAAGAGAAAACTAGTTCTTTTAGGGTGTCCCCAAGTAAATGCCTGGTGTGGCCCTGGTCTGAGATCACTGTGTGGCATCCCTGAGCTTTTCCTGCTGCTCCTGTGTTTCAAGCAGCTTCAGGTTCATGCCAAGGGCACAGCCCCGCTTTCAGCCCTTGTGTAACCAAATACTACCTTCACTGGGTCCCTTCCCTCGTGGTCCCATCTGGGGTGCCAAAATGATATGGGTGGTCTCCTCTTATTGGGCTCTTATCCAGTGGATTTCAAGGAATGAAGTCCAAAGACTAATAAATGGCACAGAAATATGAAAGTTTATTTGTAAGCCAAGGAAAGATAGGAAAAATAGCTCCCCTACACACACAGGGGTAGGAATCCTCCAAAGAGAGCAATCTCTGAAGTTCTTAGGAGGTGAGCTTTTATACCTTCTTGTAGTCTTCCATCTGTTCTTTTGCAATTGAGTAGAATTGGGTCTTAGAGACCCAATGTCTTTTGCCCACTTTCAACACTTAGTTTGAATCATTAGCTCAGGGGCTGGTAGGTTCTAATCCCCTGGCCCCACTTGTCTGCCCACCTTCCCCATTCTTGTTTACACAGGTTGTCCTTAGAAGGGGCTGAAGTTTTGTATTGATTCCCATAGTCCTTGCCTGGTCCTTGTTACCTTTACCTCTTATCAACCTTCCCTGTTTTTGTTCTTTATACGGATGGCCTCTTTTAACCCTTCTGTTCCCAGGTCCCCCGCCCCACCTCACTCAGGCTTCCAGAACCAGGCAGGGTAAGAATCAGACTGGGCGAAGGGCTCCTTCCAACTCTGGTGACCTTTGGTCACTTAGACCCACATAGCTACATATTGTGCTCAGAGTGGTCCACTCACTTTTACCAAAAGCAGTTCAAACCAAGGCAGAAGGCCTGGACGGGAAGCCCAGTTCAGCCAGGGACAGATGAGCTATTGACCCCACAAGAAGATAGAAACCAAACCAAACCTAATTCCCTTCATTGGAGGACAATACCACACTAAGTAATGATCTAATTAGAAAAAAGAAGTAACAAAAACAAAATGAAATTTAAAAATATTAAGTTCTACATCACCAGCACATTAAATTATAACAAACTTAAGACTTCTAATTATTTTATGGGTATCATCCAAAATATAACAATAATAACAGCATCCAAAATTTATTGGGTGATAATTGTCAGGCACTGATATATATTCCTAATGTATAAACTCATTAAAAACTTAGAGTAGCCTTGTGAGATAAGTGTTATCATCACCAATTAGAGAGTAGGAAATGAGACCCAGAGAGTTTAAGTCACTTATTTGAGGACACACAGGCAGGCTGAGATCAAAGTTCTTCATACATGCATAATGCATATACTCCTCATAGATCTCTTAGAATAAAAGTGGCATTCTGCATTCAGACACTCTCCCTGCTTGTTCAAGCTCTTGAACAAAGGTTTTTTCATGGCATGGCTTCCAGGCTCTGTTCTATATCTTGGTGCAAGAATGGTGGTGCATGCCTGTAATTCTAGTACTTGGGAGGCCAGGACAGGAAGATTGCAGGTTCAAGGCCAGCCTCAGCAACTTAGCAAGACCCTCAACAACTTAGTGAGACCCTGTTTCAAAATAAAAAAATAGGGGTTGGGGTATAGCTCAGAGGTAGAATTTCACTGGATCCAATCCCCAGTACTCCCTGCCACCACACAAAGTTATCAATCAGAGATGCGATGACCACAAGAGTAAAAACCACTAGACTCTGCATAGAAGGACTGGGGGTATAAAGAAAACAGAATGTCCCCTTATGACAATATGCTGTCACTTCAACCAAATGTGCTTTTCAGGGTGAGCCCCATCGTAGCAGATTGCTTCTTGATAGATTCCACTCATCACACCAGGGGCTATTTTATGACTTTATGACAGGCTCTTCTTGGGGATGGATAAATGACTTGAAGCAGGATGGTAGAGGATCTAGTGCTTTTCCCCTCTCTCAAAAACTTTTCCTGAATTGACCTAACTCATGGATATTTCCCTAACCTAAAAGCCCCTTGTGGAGCAGCAGCACCATCAGCATGTGTTGGCCCCTCTTGCTCTCATGCCGCCCACCTCCCCGCCTGCACCCACGCAGTCTTGCTGCCTGCAATGGGCCCCACTCCCTAAACCATGAACAGGTGCTGGAGGTGTAGCTCAGTGGTAGAGTGTGTGCTTAGCATGCAAGAGGCCGTAGGGTCAATCCCCAATACCGAAACAAAACCAAGGAGCAACAAAAAAGACAAAGAAAAGGAATGAAAAGCAAAGGAGAGAAAAAGAATAAAATAAAATAAAGTTAACAAAGGGTGCACCTGGCCCAGGTGGGGAACAGGTTTGAAAGGAGCAGGCCGGAATTGCAAAGGAGAACCGAATTCCTTTCAAGGCTGCCATTGATTTTATTTTATTTTATCTTATTTTATTTTATTTTATTTTATTTTATTTTATTTTATTATTTTATTTTATTTTATTTTTTATTCTCTCACAAATATCTCTCCTTCTCAGGCATGCCACCGAGGCAGGAAGGGGCTGAAACTCCACCAGCTCTATGGAGGTGTAGCTCTGGTAGGTGTACCTCCCAAGACTGGGGCAGGAGTCCACAAGGGCAAAAGCTGATAAAGTATAGTAAAAATCATAATGTGAACTTAATTATTTTCTTTCTTTGGTACTGGGGATTGAACTCAGGGGTATTCTACCTCTGAGCTACACCCCCAGCCATATTTTATTTTATATTTTGAAACAGTGTCTTGCTAAGATGCTGAGGCTATCCTTGAACCTGCAATCCTCCTGTCTCAGCCTCCCAAGACTTGGGATCATACACGTGCACCACCATAAACGGCTCTTAATATTTTTTAATTCTTCTAAATGTCAAATTTTATTTTATGCTTTATTTTTTACGACTTCATTTATGAAATGTATTTAATATGGGGTTTCATAGATTTTATTTGATGAGTTCCTTCCAATTTTTAAAAGTAACAGTATTTGGGGTGTTATACACAACGAATAGTATTGCAATATAAGGTACTGTCATTTTGCTAGGGTTTGGCAATCACCACCCAACCCAAGAAATTAATGCAAGTTTGATTGTACATTTGCATTTTCTCCAAAAGAGGATTTCAGCGCTTTCATCAGATTCTCAAAGGGATTAGCAATGCAAAGAAGGACGCACTGCCTCTAGTAAATTCCTGGAAGCAGGGCTGTAGTGGCAGTGAATAGGAGCATTTTGAAGATTTTGATGTGTATATTAAATTGCCTTTCTGAAACGTTTTGCCCATTTTCACTCCCAACAGCTACATATAAGACTCTTTCGAGATATCAGACATTTTCCAACAATGGCAATCATCATATTTACCACCTTTGCCAGTTTGCCAGGTGAAAAATGTCATCCTGTTATTTTTGGGGGGGGTTGTTAGTAAGATTACATCTTTTCATATGCTTATTGGCAATCTGTATTTCTTCCTTGGTAAATGGCCTTTGCAATTCTCTGACCCTCTGTTCCCACAGAGGTTGTTTATCTTCTTTCCAGCATTTATATTTCATTTTGTTTTATATCTCACTCCATTGGCCAGAAGGTCCAAAACCATGATAAATCATACTCATGAGTCTAGCAATCCCGGTGTGTAGCCTCAATTTATTTGAAATGCAAGACAACTCCAGAACATCAGAAACACACCATGAAAAAAAAATGCCACCATCCAAATGAATTTCAGCAACTTCTGTGTTACCTAGTAACTGAGTACTAGTAGCTCAGACAACGGATAACCACAAGCTTACTGCCACATGTTCTAATTTCTTTCCCAGCTTTAGCAGCTCAAAATTGCTGAGGCTAATTTCTTTGCACTCAGAAGATCATAAGGTATGCTCTCATTGTATCCATGCTGTTTTTAATTCAATCAGGAGGGGAAAATCACAAAAATTCATCCACTGAGAACACACATAACTCTGGAAACAGTCTGTTCTGTTATAGTCCTGACATTGAACTGCCCTTGCTCAGGAGCACCTAATTCTGTAATAACCAGTTCAGTTTGTTACTACCAGTTTAGTTTATTACTTAGTCTATTTTATTTAGGAAAAGTTTACACATAAATATATACACAAATACATGGAAATGTTTATGCCTACACATTTGTATCAACAAGCACACACCTATGTGTAATTAACCTTATGCGGTCAATTTCTATAAATTCTGATCATAGATGAAGAAAACTAGAAAGAAGGGCCCAGACTGAGTCATTCATCTGTAGAAATTCTCCAGAAAGAACAGCTCCTAATTCTTTAGGTTGTATTCTGTTGTGACTCACTACCAAAGTGTGATCCCTGGAGCAAGATGAGAGACTCTAAAACACTCGTCAGACACACAGAGGGCACTGCAGCTGTGTCTGTAAAATTCCCCATGAGAGCAGGCAGTCATTAGCTTCATATCGCCCTCCCGTATCACAATGCAAAATGAGGACCAAGGCAGAGGAAAACCTTGGAGATTTCTCTGCCTGTCAAAATGGATAGCCTCCCCAACAGAGTACTACTACGGCATCGGTCCTAACCCAGAAAACACGGCTCAGGACTACTGTCGCTATAATGTACCCATTATTTTGAGGTAAGACAGACTGTCCACATCCAGAGAGTTTCTTAGGCTGAACTGAGTCACAGCTGCTCAGGAATAGTCCCTTTTAGTCACTGTCAAATGATGGGGGATTTGTAAAAGTCCTATGAAGCTGAGACCATTCTACATAAGCTGTGTGTGTACTGATCGGGTCCTGCAGGTTCCTACAGGTGCCTACAGATATGCCGCCCTTCAATTAGCCATCCTGGCATAGAGTGTCCCATCTCAAGCTGTCAGTGAAGCCCAGATATAAGTCATGGCAGGCACCCTAGGGGATAAGCCACAACACCATTTGTTAAATAGTTACCTTTTACATTGCTGTGACCTGACAAGAACAACTTAGAGGAGGAAAAGTTTATTATATGGCTCACAGTTTCAGAGGCTCACCATAGTCATTGGCTCCAAGGCAGAGACACCATAGCATGACAGCAGAGATTGGAGGACAAAAACTCCTCAGGACAGTGGCAAGTAGAGGGAGAGAGACAGAAATGTCCACTGCCTCCAGCTACACCATGCCTGCCTAAAGTTATTGCCCAGTAAATATATTCAAATTATTAATCCATCAAGGAATCTATCCACTGATGAGATTAGCGCCCTGATTCAATTATTTCAGCTCTGAAGGTTTCTGTGTTGCAGATACATGACCTTTTCCAGGGGACATTACACATCCATGACACACCCTTCCTACCCCTGCTTTTCCATCACACCCAGAGTTGGTGACTTGTTCAACTCTGCTACCTTTCCAGTCTTCTAAGTACCTGGTTGTTATTTCACATCATTAGCAATCAGGGAGATGCAAATCAAAACTGCACTGAGATTCCATGTAACTCCAGTTAGAATGGCAATCCTCAAGAATACAAACAGTAATAAATGGTGGTGAGTATGTGGGAAAATAGGAACTGTTTTTTTTATAGTACTGGGGATTGAACTCTGAGCTATACTCCTAACCCCTTTTTTTGTAGTACTGGGCATTCTACCTCTGAGCTATACCCACAGCCCCTTTTTTATTATATTTTTTGCTTTGAAACAGGGTATCCCTAGGTTGCTGAGAGTCTTGCTATGTTGCTGAAGCTGTCCTCGAATCTGCAAGCCTCCTGTGTCAGCTTCCCAAGTACTGGGATTATAGGTGCGTACCACCATGCCAGGCTGGGAAAAAGGAATTTTAACACTGTTGGTAAGAGTATAAATTAGTACAACCACTATGAAGATCAGTATGGAAGTTCTTCAGAAGACTAGGAATAGAACCACCATATGACCCAGCAATACCAGTCCTCAGTATCTTTCCAAAAGAACTAAAGTCAGAATACTATAGTGTAATGATATGGATTTAGAATGTCCCTCTAGTTCTCATGGAAACAGGGTAGCAGTGTTGTAGGTGGGATTTAGTTGCTAAGGAGGGATCCCTGGGGGTGTAGCCTTTGGGATTATATGGTTCTTCCTCCTCCTCCTCCTCCTCCTCCTCCTCCTCCTCCTCCTTCTTC
>PVJS01026335.1:10507-27186 GCA_004027185.1 Glis glis | reverse complement strand
GCAAAAAAAAAAAAAAAAAAGAAAAGAAAGAAAGAATTAAAGAGCCAGGCGTGGTGATGCATGCTTGTAATTCCAGTACTTGGGAGGCTGAGACCAGAGGATCTGGGTTCGCAGCCAGCCTCAGCTACTTAGTGAGGCCCTCCGCAACTTAGTGAGAGCCTGTTTCAAAATAAAGAATAAAAAATAGGGCTGGGGGTGTAGCTCGGAGGTAGAATGCCCTTGGGTTCAATCCCCGGTATGAAGGAATAAAATAGGGTTGAGGGTGTAGCTCAGAGGTAGAATGCTCCCAGGTTCAATTCTGAAGAAAAAAAAAAAAGGACCGTGGAAGGATTTACCTCAATCCTTCAACTCCCCCCATCTTCGTAAAATGAGATGTTCACCAGGAATGGTAGCACAATGCCTATAACCCCAGTACTTGGGAGGATGAGACAGGAGGATCACAAGTTCAAGGCCAGCCTGGACAACTTAGCAAGCCCGTTTCAAAATAAAAAATAAAAGAGGGTTGGGGGGTATAGCTCAGAGGAATAATGGCCCTGAGTTCAATCCCCTACTACCACAAAAGAGAGAGAGAGAGAGACAGAGATGTTCAGTAAAAAATTAAAATAGTAATTAATAACAAGCATCCCAAATTTCCTTAATATACCTAGAATTGTATTTTTCCTCTTGGTAACTTCAAGATCAGCAGGTTACAAAGATCCAAGATTCATATCAGCAACTTTAAATTTCAAACATTTGATCTCTCCTAAGTAACTTTAAGTTCAATCTGCCTCCTTCTGGATTTTAAAATATATGTATGTTGTTTTACATACTGATGAAAACAATTTTTTTCTTAAGCTTTAAATAATTTTAAATATTAAAAACAAGCTAGCTGCAGTGGTGCATGCCTATAGTTCCAGCCACTCAAGACAGTGGGGCAGGAGGATTGCTTAAACCCACAAATTCCAGGCCAGCCCAGGCAACAACAGCAAGAGCCCATCTCAAAAAATTAAAATAAATAAGTAAATAAGAAAAACAGAGACTATACAAGGAAAACATTGATAGAAAAATTTACTGGTCTACTCCTTAATATTCCTTACAAAAGCTTTATATCATACACATAGATATAACTGGCATTTGCTTAGTAATATCCTACTGTCTCTTACATAGCACACAGAAAAAGTTGAAGAACTTAATCTACCACTTAAATCATTCAAGTATCTTATAATTGGTCTTAAAGTAGCTACATTTTAGATTTAATATAAGAACAGTAAAATGTTATACCATAGGCAGGTTCTAAATATCAATTTCTATGTCTCCTACCCTCAACTATTATAAAAGTTAATGCCTTATTTTGCGTGCCTTTGGCTACATTTTACTAAGAACTTTTTTCTTAATACTATTCTGGATTCTTGGTTAATCTGTTGAAAATATTATAATATTTACTTCTATGAATATGTAAGAATGGCATTTTTTTTGGCAGTACCGGGGATTGAACTCAAGGACATTCTACCTCCAGGTTACACTCCCAGCCCTATTTTTTTATTCTTTATTTTGAAACAGGGTCTCACTAAGTTGCGGGGGGGGGGGGGTGTCTCACCAAGTAGCTGAGGCTGGCCGCGAACCTGGATCTTCCAATCTCAGCCTTCCAAGTACAGGGATTACAAGCGTGTGCCACCACGCCTGGCTTGACATATTTTATTTTATATGAAATAAAAGTTTTCTTTGCTCTGAGCTTGGAATTCAGACCTTGACTTCCTAGATTACTGACCTTACTCATTCAACATACAGCTACTGGACCCTTAAAACATGCCAGGCATCTGTGAGTATGATAGCAACTAGGAATATAAAACCTAATTTAAAAGCAATGTCCCAGCCAGGCGTGGTGGCGCACACTTATAATCCCAGTACTTGGGAGGGTGAGACAGGAGGATCACAGGTTCGTGACCAGCCTCAGCTATTTCATGAGACCCTCCGCAACTTAGTGAGACCCTGTTTCAAAATAAAGAATAAAAAATAGGGCTGGGGGTGTAGCTCAGAGGTAGAATGCCCCTGGGTTCAATTGCCAGTACCACAAAAAAATAAAAATAAAAAAATAAAAAAAATAAAAACAAGGTCCCTAATTAGGAAGCTAAGAATCTAACGGGGCGGTCAGGTAAATCAGATGGCAATGACAACATGGTGATAAATGTGATATAAGAAAGCACAGAAGAATGCTATGAGAACAAAAAAGGAAGGGATGTTTCATCCTATTCTGGGGCCAGATCCATCAGATCCTGAATTAAGGCTGCAAAATGAAGGTGAGTGCTAGAAAATATGGGTTGTAGGTAGGTGGGTTGTTAACTGCAAAGACCCAAGAGCAAGAGTAGAGTAGGTTCCTTATGGGAACTACAAATAGTTTCAGTAAGCAAAAGTCAGATGATGAAGGACTTTTTGGCCATAAGATATGCTTTATATATGAAATGTCCCCTCAAAGACTTATATGTGACGTCTTGTTCCCCAATGTAACAATGTTCAGAGGTAGGAGTGACTGGATTATGACGGCCCTCACCTCCTAAATGGATTAATTGATTGAGGGATTCATAGCTGAATGGATTATTGGGAGGTAATGGAAACTGTAGGAAGTAGAACCTATGGGGGGGTGCCCTTAAGGACTATATGGTGTCCCAGCCACCATTAAGGAAGCAACTCTGCTCTACCATAACCTCTCCACCATGAGGCTCTGCCTCAACACCAGCCCACATCATTCCTCTTTTAAGTTGTTTATGTCAGATATTTTGGTTACAGCAATGAAAAAGCTAACAAACACACCATACTAAGGAACTTAAGATTAGACTTCACCTTGAAAGCATATAGAAAGCATTACAGAGCACTTGCCTAGCAGGCACAAGGCTTGCTAGGGTTCAATCCTCAGTACAAGGAAGAAAAAGAGAGGGGGGGAGGGGCAGAGACAGCATATTATAGGATGTGAAGCAGTCACATTAATTCACATGCATTATCATATTCTTGTTTTAGAAAATCACCATTGACAAGAATATTGAAAGTGAACTAGAAGAGAAAACAGCAGCAATCTCAAGAGCTGCTACAGTAGCCCAAGGGAGAAATAAAGATTTGTGAGAAATAGATTTTTTCTATCAAAGGAATGGCTTGACTTGGGCGCTATGTTGTAAAGCTGCCAATTCTGTAACTGTATTTGTGTACCTGTGCTTGTATTTTTGTAAATAGCATTTCCTAAAATTGTGAGTGCTGACCCCTCCCCCAGCGTCCCCTTCAGCCAATGGCATAAAGATTGTGAGGCTGTGTTCCCACCAATAGAAACACAGCACAGAAGCCCCGCACTAAAGGTAAAACGCCCAGCAATTTCCTCCATGTTGTTCTTGTACTCCAGACCTTCCTGGTGACAGGAACCCTTTTTGCAAAAAGTAAACTTCGCCTTGCCGAGCTGCTTTCAACTATGTGTCTTTTTTTAATGACGCCATAAAAATTTACTTCTAACAGATTTGAACCAAGACACAGGCAGTAGTGATAAAGAAAAACACAAGTTAGAACTCTAATGTCCACTAAGGTAGCCACTTATGCTGTAAGTGTAAAATATCATCTTATGAAAATAAGAATAAAAAAATCAATAATTTTATATTGATTTCATGTTGAAATAAAATTTTAAATATACTAGTTATATAAAATAGAATACTAAGCTGGGCGTGGTGGCGCACACTTATAATCTCAGTACTTGGGAAGCTGAGACCAGAGGATCCTGGTTTGCAGCCAGCCTCAGCTACTTAGGCCCTCAGCAACTTAGTGAGACCCTTTTCAAAAAATAAAAAAAAAAATAGGGGTGTAGCTCGGAGGTAGAGTGCCCCTCGGTTCAATCCCCAGTACCGCAAAAATAAGTAAATAAATAAATAAATAAATACTAACGTTTTGAATGTGGCTATTAGAAAAGCTTAAACTACATATGTGGCTTGCATTATATTTCTATTGGATAACACTGGGTTACATAACAAAGAGATTAACTGACAGGTTTCTGTAACTAACTTGTGGGATAATAGTAAGATTCAGATTTCTGAATTTAAGTTTGAGCAACTAGATTAATAGTAGTACCAATTGTTAAAAGCAGGAATCATCTGAGTTTAAGGTTGCTAACTGGGCTTTAAGGAAGACAGATGTCTAATAGGCAGTGGCATACAAAAAAGTAGAAATTCTAGAAACATGTAATTTAGACAAATATTAACATTTTAAATCATCAACACTTAAATGCTTGATATCAAGGTCATGGGTATGAATACAAATACTATATACAGGATGGGAAGCAGGCCAAGAGCCATGATCAACTTTATACCATCACCACCTAAACAATCCTAGAAAAAGGTCAGAGAAAATAATTAGGAAAATAGTTTACAGAAGCATTTCAAAGAGGAGGTCCACTCCACTGTAGTGACTTTAAGTGGTCAAGTGTAACTAAATGCTCTTGGAGTGGTCAACATAAGGAGATGGAACACTTTTATTGTTACTGGGAACCACTGTGAGAGCTGAAAGAGAACACAGCAAACTGGAAATAAGTATGCAGAGAACTGCAAGCTATCTGTGAATAGAAGACTACTCTTCTCTTCTCTTACTAAGGTAGAAGATAGGGTAAAAGTCTAGGGTTTTAAGTATCAAAAAAGAAAAGCAGATAGTTGCACTTATTTAAATGCTAATAGAAAAGATCAAGTAGATAAGTGGCTAAAAGGAGGAAGAACACAGACAATGCTTATGGAGTGAAGGGCAGGATTTTTGCTAACACCTGAGACAATATTCCAGGATAATCCTAAAAAGTGAGGGGAGGACTAATAGATTTTAAGAGATAAAGATGTAAAACAGCAAGGACAAGAATAGTGAGAGAGGGTAAGAATACACAGCTGACAGTCAAGCAATTTTGCCCACCTAGTTAAGGCTAAAGACCTCAAATCTTTGAATGAATGCATCCCTGAAGCCATATGATCTTTTCTCCAGTAATCCATAATTTGAGTATAAGACAATAGACTGTAGAATTTATCTGAAACTGTTATTTTGCACTATGTACACAAAAGTACAAGGGATCAAGGGAGCAGACAAGTAAAGTTGAAACAATTCAGTGAACATAAATGGAGAAGATCAAGGATGTGAGGTGGTGAGGTAACTAAAAGAATGTGAAGAGTGATAACTAAAAGAATAGGCCATCCAATTAAGATATAAGAAGCAGAACAAGAAGCCCCAGCCCTCTCCCCCCAGGAGGCCTTTAAATATGATGGCCGGGGTGCAGCTCAGTGGTAGAGTATGTGCTTAGCATGGACAAGGACCGAGGTTTGATTCCAGCACCACATTAAAAGAAAAAAAAAACAACAAAAATAAGGTGCCAATGTGAAATCATCTAATGTAGAGTTGAGAAGACTGCACACAATTGACTTCCAAGAGTCTCTAGGAGCCAACTCCAACATAAAATGATGGCTCAAGTACAATTAAGAAAATGAAGCTAAAAATTTAAGAGGAGGGAGAAAATGCTGCTACTAAGGAGACATTTTATAGAAACAGGGTTCTAAGAACTAGAATGGTTCCTAGTGTCTAGACCAGCACTCTCTAATAGAAAAAAGGTGAACCACATATGTAACTATACACATTCAAGTAGACACATAAGGTAAAAATTAAAAAGTGAAATTAACTTTAATTAAAAACTCTAACATTTTACTTAACCCAACATTTCCAAAATACTATCATTTCAACATAAAGTCAATACAAAAAACTAGTATGACTTTTTTTTTTGGTAGTGAGAATTGAACTCAGGGACATTCTATCTCTGAGCTACATCCCCACCCCTATTTTATTTTTTATTTTGAAACAGGGTCTCACTAAATTGCAGAGGATCTTGCTAAATTGCTGCAGCTGGCCATGAACCTGCAATCCAGCCTCCCAAGTACTGGGATTACAGGCTTGTGCCACCATGCCTGGCTCTAGTATGACTTCTTTTACATTATTATTATTATTCATTCCTTTTGTTCTTTTGTTTTTTGTAGTACTGGGGATTGAACCTAATGGCATTCTACCTCCGAGCTACACCCCCAGACCTATTTTTTATTCTTTATTTTGAAACAGGGTCTCACTAAGTTGTGGAGGGCCTCACTAAGTAGCTGAGGCTGGCCACAAACCCAGATCCTCCAGTCTCAGCCTCCCAAGTACTGGGATTACAAGTGTGTACCACCACACCCGGCTCATTCCTTTTATTTGTAGTAAGTCTTTGAAATCTGGTGTGCATCTTAACACTTATAGCACACCTCATTTAGAACTAGTCACAACTCAAGTGCAGCACAGGCACATATGGTCAGTGGCTAATAATGTACCAGACAGCTCTGCTACAGAACATTTGCAGCACTGCCAAAAGACCTATTAGAATAAACTGAAGTGAATAGAAGTACCCAGTACTGGGTGAGAATGTAGGAAAATAAGCACTATATTACATGATTGGCAGAATATAAACTATTTACCTGAAGAGCAATTTGGCGACGTGGACCAAAAGCTTAAGTCTTTATTCCCTTACTCAACAAATTCCTTTCGCAAATTTATAGTCTTAAGAATATATAAGATTCAGACAGAAGAGTATTCAATAAAGCACTGTCAGCAGTGAAAGAAATCATAAAACAAGTTCCAAAGACAAGAGAAACAAAAACTATGGTATTTCCATATATTAAAATACCATCCATGCATTAAAAATGGGTTTAGAAGAATATACATGGATAGATAAGGATACATTAAATAGAAAAAACACTATTAAGTAGTTAGCAGAGTAATATCAAGGAAACTGGTAGTGTTTATCTCGGGAAATTCTCTCTACCACTAAAACCAATGAGAAAATGGGCAATAATAGTCAAAGTCAACTTTTTCAGAACTCTGAAAATTAACCAAAACAGCTAAATCCTGGTGAAAACAGAAGCTCACTGCATTTTAATTTTCCCATTCTCCTCTCTGCTCCCCAGCTCCACAGTAGCCTTGAAAACAAAGAACACATAATCACAACAAAAACCAGCAGCCTGGTAGCAACTAAGAGAGGCAGAATAGGTATGGAGCACCTTCAAAGTCCCATTCCTTAAAAAAACTATCATTATTTGACTTGAATGGTAGTTTCCTGAAAGATCCCACTCATAAATAACCAAAAAGATAAGCAAAGGCTTCAAAATATGACAAAATATGGCAGAAAATGCAAACTACAGAATTGGTTCAAAAACATCACCAAGCAAATGGCAACAATAAATCGTGGGGGAAGGGTCTCATTTCCAGAGTTGCCACACTATATTATTTAAAATGTCTGCTGGGCAAGGTGGCACACGCTTGTAATCCCAGTACTTGGGAGTCTGAGACCGGAGGATCCAGGTTTGTGGCCAGCCTCAGCTACTTAGTGAGGCCCTGTTTCAAAATAAAAAATAATAAATAGGGCTGAAGGTGTAGCTTGAAGATAGAATGCCCCTGGGTTCAATCCCCAGTACCGCAAAGGAAATTTTTTGGTATGTGTTTGTGTGTGTGGTAGTGGGGATTGAACTGAACAGTGTTCTACCTCTGAGCTACACCCCCAGCCCTTTTTTTTATTTTTTACTTTGAGTCAGGGTCTAACTAAGTTGCTGAGGGCTGTGCTAAATTACTGATTTACTGATGTTGACCTGGAATCTGTAATCCTCCTGTCTCAGTCTCCCAAGTATTGGGATTACAGGCATGTGCCACTACTCCCAGATTAAAATGTCCAATACATTTAAGAACAACAACAACAAACAATGGCATACAAATATGTGTGTGTGTGTGTGTGTGTGTGTGTGTACACATATATATATGTGGCTCATATACAATCAATAGAAACTATCCCCAAAAAAGCCCAGACATAGCCGGGCGTGGTGGCGCACGCTTGTAATCTCAGTACTTTGGGAGGCGGAGACCGGAGGATCTGGGTTCGCGGTCAGCCTCAGCTCTCTCACTCTCTCTCCCTGTCTCTCTCTCCCTCTCTCTCTCTCTCTCTCCTTAGTGAGGCCCTCCGCAACTTCGTGAGACCCGGTTTCAAAATAAAGTATAAAAAATAGGGCCAGGGGCGTAGCGCGGAGGTAGAACGCCCCTGCGTTCAATCCCCGGTACCGCAAAAAAAAAAAAAAGCCCAGACATAAAATCTTTAAATCTGCTATTTTAATTATGTTCAAAGAACTGAAAAAAAACTATGTCTAAAAAACTAAAGGGAAGTATGAGGACAATAGTCACCAAATAAAAAGTATCAATAAGCAGCCAGGCGTGATGGCACAGGCTTGTAATCCCAGTATTTGGGAGGCTGAGACAGGAGGATCTGGGTTCGCCGCCAGCCTCAGCTACTTAGTGAGGCCCTCCGCACCTTAGTGAGACCCTGTTTCAAAGTAAAGAATAAAAAAATAGGGCTGGGGGTGTAGCTCAGAGGTAGAATGCCTCTGGGTTCAATCCCTAGTACCGCAAAAAAAAAAGAAATTATCAAGAAGGAGATAAATAATAAAAAGAACCAAGTAGAAATCTGACATGGAAAAGTATAATTGAAATGAAAAATTCACAAGAGAAGCTCAACAGATTAGACGTGGCAGAAGAAAAAATCAGCAAACCTGTAGACCAAATAACAGCCAATCTAAGAAAAATGTGAAAAAAGAACATGGCCACAGAAACCTATGGGACAAAATCAGCCATACCAACCTATGTATAATGGGCTCCCTAAAGTAGCTGAAAGGGATGGGGGAAAGAGTGAGAAGAGGAAAGGGGCAGAAAGTAAGTCTGAAGAAACAGCAGCAGAAAACTTTCAAAACTTGTTAGAAAAAACATTAGTCTCCATATTAAAAGCTCAGCAAACTCCAAATAGGATATAAGCAGAATCCCATACCTCATATTCAAACTGTCAAAAGTCAAAGAAAAAGAGAATTCTGAAAGCAGCAAGTAAGAAACAACAGACCATGTACATACAGTTGCTTCCTTCTCAAACAAAAACTAGAAAAACAAATTAAACCCAAAGCAAACAAAAATAAGAATGTGATTAAGAATTAATCAGAAATAAACATACATAACAAAACAACAACTAAAAATTGGTTCACTGAAAACATCAACAATTCTGACAAATTTAGCTAGACGGATGAAGAAGAAAAAAAGAGAACACTCAAATTACTGAAAGCAGAAGAGGGAAAATCACTACCAACCTTACAGAAATTTAAAAAAGATTACAAGGGAATCTATGAACAACTGTATGCCAAAAAAAAATAGATAACCTGGAGGAAATAGGAAATATAAAAATTCCTAGAGACACACAAACTACCAAAACTGACTTAAGCAATAACAGAAGGGCTGGGGGTGTAGCTCTCTGTGCTAGAGCACTTTAGGGGAGGCCCTGAGTTCTATCCCCAACACTGCAAAAACAAAAACAAAAAGCCAAGAAGCAACACAAAATCTGAACTGTCCTATTAAAAAAGATTAAATTAGTAATCAAACCCCACACACACATATACATGCGAGCGCGCGCGCACACACACACACACACACACACACACACAATCCCCAAACAAAGAAAAAGCATAAAACTGCCAAGAAAGACAAACCCAAGCCCACATATCTTCACTGGTAAAATCTACCAAATGTTTAAAGATTAGCTAGTCCTTCATAAACTACTCCACAAAATTGAAGGGAGGAAACACTTCCCAGCATATTTTATGAAACAAGTTTTACTCTGATATCAAAATAAAATGCACCAAATGAAAAGAGCAAAACCAATGTTCTTTATATAATATAGAAGCAAAACCCATCAGCAAAATACTAGCTACCTCTCATGTATAATTTTTACAGCTCCTTTCTCACACGTATCTTCTCATTTGTGGAGGAAAACTAAAACAGAAAGAACAAATAAGAAACCTGTAAAGTTGGTTACCTCTATGGGTGGATGGGAAGAGGTAAAAAGAAAGGGGAAATGAAAATGGGGAAAAAAGGTAGAATACTTCTGATTATACTGTTTACAGAGTTGACTATTAACACCATAGTAATGTTTCATATACCCCAATAAAAAAATAACCAAAATCAACCAGAATGTTTGAGGAGAACCCAAAATGAAATGGAAAAAGTGACAAATGAAGCTAACTGTATTTCAAATGAATAACATAAAGACACTGACGAATGGGAAAAGCAAGATAAGTAACTTTGGAAAATAGTATTTTGACTATAATAGTATAAGGCTAAAGACAAAAAGAAATATACACAAATACTATACTCTAGTAAATGTGAGAGAAATGTTACAAATAGGAAAGGAGAAAGGATAGACTGAACCCTGCAATAATAGGTGGGAATCAGAATACCAGTTACAAATTGGTGGTTCTTAATAAACATACATATATATAATCATTTACATGTACAGAAACATACATATGTAGAGTTTAGAAGGGAATAACAAGAGTTGCAGGAATATAATCATTGGCTATATAAATATTATTAAAGGAAATGAAAAAGTTTAATCTACTAAAGACTCAGAAAGACCTGAGAATTGTCTCCAAACTAGTAAATAATATTAAAAAGGAGAGATTAAACTTATCTTTCTGGTCTCAAGAAATAAATGAGAACCTTTGAATATAAGCATTCAGCTCCATCTAAAAATAGGAGCAAAAAATTAACAGTGAGTTATTCAGAGATGAAATATGCTTCCTCAGAAGGTAGTGAAATTTTTTTTTTTTTTGCGGAACTGGGGACTGAACCCAGTTGCATTCTACCTCCAACCTACACCCCCCAGCCCTATTTTTTATTCTTTATTTTGAAACAGGGTTTCACTAAATTGTGGAGGGCCTCACTAAGTAGCTGAGGCTTGCTGAGAACCTGCAATCCCTCTGTCTCAGCCTCCCAAGTACTGTGATTACAAGTGTGCACCACCACGCCCAGCTGGTAGTGAATTTCTAATACAGGTTAGATTAGCTCTATCAATTAGAAATATGATGCAAGCAACATATAACTCAGTATATACAAAATATTATTTTAACATTCAATTAATGTAAAATTAATGAAATATTTTATGTGGAAATGCGAATCCAAACCATGATCTACATCTCCATTGAGATTAGCCTCATCTAAAGTGCTCAACAGCCATATATGCTGTTGACTACCATATTGAACAATTCAGGGCTAGACAATCAGTTGGCAGGTATACTGAAGGGGGAATTACAGCACTATTTGCATGATTAGACTAAATGACTTAGTACATCTTCCAATCCTGAGATCTCATAAATATAGCGAAAGAATAAGAGGTATTAAGTACATACTCAAAAATTTTAAAGATTAACTTTACTCCATTTTAACCAGTCACTATGGTACCCTATGCCCTCACATGACATATATGCACTATGTATTTTACTGCAGCATTCTGAAAAGAACATACAAATTCTGTAAGAGAATTCAATTTATTTCCAGGGCCTAGTCTATCTCTCAAACTAGCTTCTTAAAGACATCAAAACCACCTGGCATGGTGGTACACACCTATAATGCCAGTACTTGGGAAACTGAGACAGGAGGATGGCAGGTTCAAGGCCAGTGTACGGTAACTTAGCAAGACACTGTTTCAAAATACAAAATAGAATAGGGCTGGAGGTGTAGCTTGGAGATAGAATGCCTCTGGGCTCTATCCCCAGTGCCCCCCCCACACACACACACAAGTCTGACTGATACTCATCTTAGGATCCCCTGACTAATAAAAATAAATACCAAGTGTTGTTACATGTCCTTTCAAAATTTTCTATAGCTTCCCTGTTACAATGCCATACAGAAAAATAGAAAATCAATCCCTGGTATAAACTGGAATTGTATCCCCCCAAAATTCCAAAATTCCTATGTTAAAGTCCTACCCCCAATGTGATTGTAGAGTATTTGGAAACAGTGCCTATTAGGAAGTAATTAAAAGTTAAATGAAACCAGGCATGGGGGTGCATGCCTGTAACCAGAGTACTTGGGAGGCTGAGATAGAAGTATCCCAGGTTCAAGGCCAGTCTCTACAACTTAGCAAGACCCTCAGCAATTTAGAGAGGCCCTGTTTTGAAACTTAAAAAAAAAAAAAACTGGGCGTGGTGGCACAGGCTTGTAATCCCAGTACTTGGGGGGCTGAGACAGAAGGATCGCAGGTTCATGGCCAGTCTCGGCTACTTAAGAGGCCCTCTGCACTTAGTGAGACCCTGTTTCAAAAATAAAGAATTAAAAATAGGGCTGGGGGTGTAGCTCAGAGGTAGAATGCCCCTGGGTTCAATCCCCAGTACCACAAAAAAAAGAAACTAAAAAAAATAAAATAAAATAAAATAGAGCTGGGGGGGTAGCTCAGAGGTAGAATGCCCCCAAATTCAATCCCCAGTACAAAAAAAAAAAGTTAAATGAGGTCAGAGGGTATGACCCTAATCCAACAGGACTGATACCCTTATAAGAAGAAAAAAGGTATTAGAGATCAAAAACCAGTTCTACTGGCACTTTGATCTTGGACTTCCACCCTCTAGAACTGTGAGGAAAAAAATTGTGTAAGTCATACAATTTGTGGTATTCTTAGGGCAGCCCTAGCAGATTAAAACAGTTGCTAAAAAGTACTTTTTAAAAGTGTGTATAATCCCAGTACTTGGGAGGCTGAGATAGGATTACAGGCTCACCACCAGCCTCAGCAATTTAGCCGGACCCTGAGCAACTTAGGGAGACCCTGTTTCAAAATAAAAAAAAAATAGAAAAAAGGACTGGGGATGTAGCTCAGAGGTAGACTGCCCCAGGGTTCAATCCCAGTAATCCCCCAAAATTTGTGCAACAAACTAAATTATATTACTATTTAAATTCTTGATAAACTATGATGTTTCTGGGTATTTATAAACTTACTCTACAACCAAAGATTTGAAAAGCATGCTTTGTTAAATTGCTAAAGCAATCAAAATAATCTGATAACTCAAAACAGCAAATCTAATGTTACCAACCACCTAGGCCTTCGACTTATATTTCATTAGAAAAAGAACTTCCTATCCAATATCAGTAATATACATAATGAAGCTAGACTACTGTAGCTCAAAAAAGCATGCCACCTATCACAATACTGCATAGTACCCTACCAACAATATCTGTAGCACTAAACGTAAACAATTGATATAATACATTTTCAAAAATGACAGTGCATATATACTATTACCTGCTAAAAGAGTAGTCTTATAAGATAAAGGAAGGTCAGCCGGGTGTGGTGGCGCACGCTTGTAATTCCAGTACTTAGAGGCTGAGACAGGAAGATCATAGGTTCGAGGACAGCCTCAGCAAGTAGTGAGACTCTCATCAACCTAGCGAGACCTTGTTTCAAAATAAAAAATAAAACAGGGCCGGAGGTGTAGCTCAGAGGTAGAATGCCCTTGGGTTCCATTCCCAGTACTACAAAAAAAAAAAAAAAAGATAAAGGCTCATCAAGGACTCCAAAAATTGGGCAAAGTTTCCCAGAATAGTAGCTTTGAGCTGGGCCCTCCTTAATGGATTATGAGACTTCAAAGCAGGTAAGAACATCATAAGCAGAGGCAATAATATTAAATATTATTCAATATGAGAGGAAAAGGCCAAACCAAGAATGACCCTAAAATGACTCTCTAAAAGTTTTTCAATACAGAATATATGACAGTATCATGAAGCAATATAAGCATAGCTAGAAATCTGAATTCATCATCTGCTGAAACTGAAAACTGTGTTCTGGTGGGTAAATTATATAATCTTCCTGTCTTAGACTGGGACAATATTCTTAGGAGGTTATTATAGGGTATATATGTAATTAATATACAATAAGTACAAATAAATGGCAGTTATTATGGTGGTTATGCAACAGATGATAGCTATGGTTAAGTCTTTTGGACTTTGATCTTGCAAATAAGAAATTCCCAAACTTGACTGTAATCAGAAGTATTTGGGAAGCATTTGATAAAAGCACATATCTGGGCCCCTGCCTTAGAAGTAGGGAATTAAAATCTTGCTGTTAGAGCCCAAGAAATAGTATTTTTAAACAATAACCCTAGAAGTCCATACTATAAATGAGGAATACTTAAAGTTCTGAAACAAGTAAATTATTTTATAAAAGCCGGGTGTGGTGGCACATGCTTGTAATCCCAGCCCTTGGGAAGCTGAGACAGGAGGACCGCAGGTGGACCGCAGGTTCGAAGCTAGCCTCAGCAACTTAGTGAGGCTCTCAGCAACTTAGTGAGACCCTGTTTCCAAATAAAAAATAAAATAGGTTGGGGGTGTAGCTTAAAAATATTATTTTATAAAAGTATAGTTTTAGGTATAGTAATCCTAACAAAGACTTATTAAATGAAGAACAGACTGGAAGCAACAAAACCAATGAGAAAACTATAGGAAAGAAGTCCCTTTGTTCATTCTGGCTAGATTCTAATTTGTTAAATAGAATCCACTAGTGACCAACTATACTTAGAATACGAACCCTTCAATTAAACAACAATGTAACCTCCCAGCCCTACTGAAAAACTTCCATTACAGATTCAAATAAAAGATGCTCTTACCAAGCATAAAGTCCCTATTTCCTTCACATTTCTCTTCATCCTGGCCAGTACTAATGCAGACAGTGTTATTTCTGCATTTCCTACTTGTTAACCAAATATTAACTTTCTTAAAGATAGAGACTACAACTTTTCAACAAATCTAAAATTTAAGTTTCTAAAATGGGGCTATGATTATGCAATTATGTAACAGCTCAACACCATGCCCCACCACCGTTTTTGTGTTTTTTATGGGTCTACTTCCTAGCTGAACCAAGCTAGTTATTCTAGTTATCTCTGGCTCACAGCTGAATCATCTCCCTAACATAACCCCTAATTGTTCTGTATTAGATCAACTTCTACATTCTAATCCAAACCCTAATACAAGACTGACTAGCTCTATATAGTATCACTAACTTCATTTACGCCAAGTTCTCATTTGTCCAAACTTAAATTAGAGAAATGTTAACTAGAGCACTCAATTTACCCTTCTCAGAAATGATAAGAAAGCTAACATATGACAAGTTGACCTCTGATCATGTACAGTCTTTGCAAACTCTTGAATGATCTATGCATGCTTTAAGTAGTTCTTTTATTTGCACATTTTATACATCCAAAGAACAGTAACTGTTCTTACTTAGATTTATTTCCCTTTCACTCAGCACATCAATAATATAGAATAGAGCTGGGAACCAGACATGAAAATCTAGCTCAATGCTTAAAAGATAGCATATCCTCAATAAAAATAAATAAATAAATAAATAAACCCAGAAGTAAAAAACTGAGCAAGACTTGAAACAGCAAACTTGAAGAAGAAAGGCAGTTATATCCACAAGAGGAGAAAAATGTGAAAAGCTACATATGGTTTTAAAAATCGTATTGTATTACTTAACTCCATAGTATAAGTTATAGCACAGCCGGGCGTGGTTGCCACAGGATTGTAATCTCAGTATGTGGGAGGCTGAGACAGGAGAATCCAGGTTCACTGCCAGCCCTGGCTACTTAGTGAGGCCCTCCACAACTTAGTAAGACCCTGTTTCAAAATAAAGAATAAAAAAGAGCCGGACATGGTGGCACATGCTTGTAATCCCAGTACTTGAGGAGGCTGAGACCGGAGGATCTGGGTTTGCGGCCAGCCTCAGCTACTTAGTGAGGCCTCTGCAACTTAGTGAGACCCTGCTTCAAAAATAAAGAATAAAAAAATAGGGCTGGGGGTGTAGCTCAGAGGTAGAATGCCCCTGGGTTCAATCCCTGGTACCACACACACAAAAAAAAAAAGAATAAAAAATAGGGCTGGGGGTGTAGCTCGGAGGTAGAATGCCCCTAGGTTCAATCCCCAGTACCACAAAAAATAAATAAATAAAAATAAAAACATAAGTTATAGCACAAAACCAAATATTCCTGATGGCAATTTTTACAAGTTCAGTACATTCTATAGAAAGCAAGAGAGTTGATACATAACAAAACCCCTCTCCCCAGTAATGTAAGTATAAATTAAAACAAACTTAAGGTATTAAACTAACAAACACCTCAGGAAAATAACTGGATAAGGGTAAAGATGTTTGCTAAAAATGCTAATTATAATTCTAAAATACTGAAACTATAGAGTATCTAGAAATTAAAAAATGGCTGAACAAACTATAACATTGAAATACCATGTACATATTTAAAATCACCTGTATAAGATTAATATACCAAAACTATAAAAATATTAAGTGAATACCTTGCTTTTGTAAAAAATTAAGAGTTTACAGGATAATTTCATATATATTGCCTTACAATACAATTTACACAAGAAGTTCTCAACCCTGGCTGTTATTATTAGCTAGAATAGTTAAAATGCAAATTTCTGGGCCCTACCTCCCACCTGGTAAATTAGTGTGTTAAGCACTGGAAATGTTTCCAATGCTCAACCAGAGTTTAGAACCACTAACCACTAATATACCACTAATTACAACCATGAAAAAAATATATGTAATTAAGAAAACACAAACTAACCTGTAATTGGTTGAAATAATTTAATGGGGTTTCCCCCTCCTGGGTAATTTTTTGTAATTATTCATAGAAGTAAAAATATTTATTAAACTTTTGTGTGTGTGTGTGTGTGTGTGTAGTGCTGAGGATTGAACCCAGGAGCATTCTACCTCTGAGCTATACCCCCAGCCCTATTTTATTTTTTATTTGGAAACAGGGCCT
>PVJS01026335.1:0-10407 GCA_004027185.1 Glis glis | reverse complement strand
TTGTGCCACCACGCCCGGCTCTAAACTTTTAAAATTATTATTTAAAATGGTTTAAAATGTTGGTGTTTGAAAGTATATTAGTTACAGGAGAAATTTTCCTTTACATATCACTTTACATTCCAGAATTCTACATGTAATAAATGAGGTAGTACCCTGGTTATTTTTTAAATAAGAGTATAAACAAACAGCATTAAAACACTCAAAATATTTAGTGTTCTCTAAAACTGATTGATAGTATACCAAAATCCTCAAAAAGGAAGAACTATGATTATAATCTAAATCCTTATATATACCATATATATATAATCTAATCCATATATATATATATATATTTGGTATATATAAGAATACAAAATGTCAATCATGCAAAGGAACACTAGCACAACCCTTAATTGGAAACAATTGCTGATATGAAATGTACCAGTTGAAAATTTAAATAAGTAAACATTTTTTAGTACTACCCAAATTAACTGGTGACTGGTGACCTCAGTCTAACTTTGAAGGATATGGAAGTTTCATACAAATCACTTAATTCCAATTTCCTTCAACTCTGCTCACAATTTACCTGCTATCATATAAAAACAATAATCTTAAAATATTTATTTTCTATCCTAGCTGTGTCTCCTAGTATTGAGACCTTAGGAGACACATCCACTTAGATGTCGTCCCCCAGGCCTCTCAATTTCATGTTTTAAATTATCAATTTTAAGAAATGGAGCTAGGCATGGTGGCACACACCTGTAATCCCAGTACTTGGAAGGCTAAAACAGGAGGTTCTCAGATTCAATGATTTAGGGAGACCCTCAACAACTTAGCAAGACCCAGTTTCAAATAAAAAAATAAAAAGGGCTGGGGGTATGTTTGGAAGTAGAATGCCCCTGGGTTCGGTCCAAGAATGGGAGGGAGGGAGGGAGAGAGGGAGAGAATCTACTAATCTACCTATTCACTAAAGCCAAAAAGCTCAAATATTCTGTATTCATTACCACCCACATCTTCACTAACATTTTGAAATCATCCCCTTCATTCCCTTTGCAATTGTCCTAGTTCTGTCCATCTTTTAGTCCTGAGACTGCTGCATGATCTCCCTCTACTCACTGGCCCCACTTTTGTGCCCTACCCAACCCACCAGTAACAATTATCATAATGATTCTTATGGTTATCACTCTTCTTTTTTTTTTTTTTTTGCGGTACCAGGGATTGAACCCAGGGGCATTCTACCTCCGCGCTACACCCCCGGCCCAATTTTTTTATACTTTATTTTGAAACCGGGTCTCAGGAAGTTGCAGAGGGCCTCACTAGGTAGAGAGAGAGAGAGAGACAGGGGGAGAGAGAGAGAGAGAGAGAGAGCTGAGGCTGGCTGCGAACCGGGATCCTCTGGTCTCTGCCTCCCAAAGTACTGGGATTACAAGGGTGTGCCACCACGCCTGGCTACCACTCTTCTTTTAAAATCCTTCAATAAAGATTTTTTTTAATCCTCAGCACAGCACACTAGTCTCTGCTTACCTTATAACCTGACACTAACATGATTTCTCAGCCTAGAATAATCTTTCTCTTCCTCTCCTACCTAATCACTCCTCCAACCTTTAAAGATTCCCCCTTCTCCAGTCTGGAAAAGGTATCCTGGCCCCACTGCATACCCTACGTACATTTAATCATAGCACCAATTGTTCATTAAGTACAGCCAGGTCTGGGGATACCAAAGAACAAAACACAGTTGTTATGGTAGAGGCAGAAAAGTAAACAGTCAATTGCAATATAGTCTAACTTTTTCAAAGCTAATATCTGAGTGTTTGTTATATACCAGTCTTCATGCTAAGGATTTGTCCATGTATTATCTCATTTAATTCTCAAATAGCCTTATGATTCCCACTTTAGGCTAGCAGAAGAAAACAAAAGAGCTCTGTTATTTGTCCAAGGTTCAGTTAACCTTTAGAGTCGAGATTTGAATCCAGGTCTGACTCTGTAACCTAGGCTCTTAATTACTTAGGCTCTTAATTCTACTGTCCCAAATTACTTATCATGTAATAGTTTACAATTACATGAGTAACTTGAATAACAAAATATTGAAAATAAATGTCTATCAAAAGGTCACATGTAGCCGGGCGTGGTGGCGCATGCTTGTAATCCCAGTACTTGGGAGGCTGAGACAGGAGGATCCAGGTTCGCAGCCAGCCCCAGCTATTCAGTGAGGCCCTCTGCAACTTCGTGAGACCCAATTTCAAAGTACAAAAAATAGGGCCGGGGGTGTAGCTCGGAGGTAGAACACCCCTGGGTTCAATCCCCGGTACCACAAAAAAAAAAAGAGCACATGTCAAACAAATCACAGCCTATATATATATATATATATATATATACATATACGTATATATATATATGTATATATGTATATATATATGTATATATATATGTATATATGTATGTGTATGTGTGTGTGTGTGTGTGTAATGGTCTCAATATATATATATTATGGTCTCAAAATATGTCCCCCCAAATTCATATGTTGAAAATTACTTACTGATGTGACAGTATTAATGGGATTAATGACTTTACCGACGAGGTGGGAGGGAAATGTTCACCCCTTCTACCCTTTCCACCATGTGAGGACATAGCCTCTGTCCTCTCCAGAGGAAGTCAAGTTGGCCATCAGCCTCAATAATTAGGAGAAATAAATTTCTGTCCTTCATAAATTAAGTCTGCGGTATTTTGTTACAGCAGGCAGCATGAATGGACTGAAACACCACGTAGTGGATTTATGTAGCTATATAAAATAAGAATGCTCTGTATGTATTTTATATGGAATAATCCAAGATACACTAATTGGGAAAAAAATGAGGTGAGAGAGAATGTGTATCTTATTTTATCAAGGGGAGGGGCAGGAAGGACATATGCCAAAAATAAAGTAATATCCTTGGAAGAACACACAAGAAGCTGTTAATATAGATTGCCTGAAGAGTAGGAATTGGATGACTTAAAGAGTAGGAAAGTATTTTCACTATATCTCTTTTTAACCTTTTAGATTTTGAACCAAGCGATTATAACCTTTCGAAAATAAACTGCCAATAAAACAAAAGCAATTTCAGAAATGAAAACACAAGCACCACAACTTCCATGAGGGTATGAACCATAGCTGTCTTAATTGCACCGTATCTAATACTTTTTGGAGGCAAGTACTTTGTTAAATCAATAAGCAAAGTTTACAAAAACTTCAACTTGCCACTGCAGGAATATTTCAAATACATTTTTACAAAGAACAGTAAAACTGCCAGGCATCGTGGCGCATGCCTATAATCCTAGTACTTGGGAGGCTGAAACAGGAGAATCGCAGGTTCAAAGCCAGCCTCAGCAACTTAGTGAGGCCTTTTGCAACTGAGTGAGACCCTGTTTCAAAATTAAAAATAAAATAGGACTGTGTGTGTAGCTCAGAGGCAGAATGCCCCTGGGGTTCAATCCCAGTAGCAAAAAAAAAAAAACTTCAATCAGAATCAAAGAAATTAGGGGCCCATCCCTAGCCTACTATCAAACTCTAGAACACTAATAGAATCTATATTCTGTTAAAAGTACCAAGGTGATAATTTTAACTATTCAAGTTTTCTGCACATTTGAAATCTTACATAATAAAGAAGTTAGAGCAGAAAAAAATCTTTAAAAAGCTACCCAGAAGCCAGGTGTAGTGGCACACATCTGTAATCCCAGTTCTTGGGAGGCTGAGACAGGAGGATCTCAGATTCAAGGTAAGCCTCAGCAATTTACCGAGGCCCTCAACAACTTAGTGAGACCCTGTTTCAAAATTAAAAATAAAAGAGCTATGGGTATAGCTCAGAGATGGGATGTCCCTGGGTTCAATCCCCAATAAAATAAATAAATCTATCTACCCAGAAAAAACAATCCATATGAGTCAAATGTATATACTCCATTCATACATAGACTCAATAAACGTGTGTGTGTGTGTGTGTGTGTGTGTGTGTATAAAATCAACAAAGCTTTTTAAGAAAAAAAAATCTATTAGCCATCAGATTAATGGTTACCTGGAAGAGCAGGGGGATAACTGCAAAGGGGCATAAAGAAACTCCAGAGCATGGTGGCGCATGCCTGTAATCCCAGTACTTGGGAGGCGGAGACAAGAGGATGACAGGTTTGAAGCCAGCCTCAGCAACTTAGTGAGATTCTCAGCAACTTAGTGAGACCCTGTTTCCAAGTAAAAAATAAAATAGGGATAGTGGTGTAGCTGAGAGGTAGAATGCCCCTGGGTTCAATCCCCAACACCACAAAGAAAAGAAAAAAGAAAAAGAAGAGGAAGAAAAAAAAGGAGGTGGCAGAAACCAACTCCAGGATGGTAGAAACGTTAGAAATGTTCTGTGTGTCTTGATTACAATAAAAGCTACAAGATTTGCAGCTATTTATTAATTTTTTTATGCGGTACTGGGGATTGAACCCAGGGGCATTCTACCTCCGAGCTACATCCCCAGCCCTATATTTTATTCTTTAGTTTGAAACAGGGTCTCACTAAGTTGCGGAGGGCCTCACTCCGCATCTATTTATGTCACTGAACTACTGAACTAAATACTTAAAATCTATACATTTTATTGTATGCAAGCTATACCTCAATAGTTACTTAATTTGGTAAGCACTTGGAAATGCAGATTCCTTGGCCCTTTCTCCCAGAGACTGTAAATCAGTGCATCTGTAATGAGAACCTGTTAATCTGCATTTTTAACACAAGGCCATGGTTAATCCTTCATGCATGAAGGTCATGAGTCATACTTTGGAAAACACTGACCTAAAATAATGCTGTATGTTCAGTAATTACCAGTAACATTGTGCAAAAAATAGATGAATGATAAAATTACAAACAATGAAAACAAACAAAAAAACAGCTACCTAGATAATTCTGAATCTCAAATTTGGGGAAAACTAAGAATATTAAATGACTGGAGTCCCAGGAGGAAGAACTATGAACTAGAGTGGTTAAGGAAAACGTCTTTCCCATCTCCCTCAATCCTTCAATGGCTCTCCATCACCTAGTGCAGTGGTTCTCATTTAGAGACAATTCTGCACTCCTCCTACCCCCCCATGTGACTTGTGACAATGTCTGCAACATGTTTTCACTGTCACAACTGGAAAGGGCATTGTTCTACTGGCATCTTAGTGGGTAGAGGCCAGGGATGCTACAAACATCCTACAATGAACAGGATAGCAACCCACCCCCAACAAAGAATTGTAAAACCATAAATGTCAATATTTGCTAAGAGTGAGAAACAGACCTGGAACCTCGCCTCAAATGAAACTACCAAAAGTACTCAGTTATTGCCCCAGAGTTAAACAAAACAATACAATTAACTAGTTCTATCAAGAGAGTCCATTTTTACTTCTGGATAGTATGGAAGGAAGGACATCATCTTTATATTCTGTATAAAGCAAGCAAATACAGAAAAAAATGCAAATGTCATGTGAATAACCAAAATGTTTAAAACTTCAAAATAATATAAGTAGAGCCAGGCATGGTGGTGCAATCCTGCAATCCCAGTACTTGAGAGGCTGAGGCAGGAGAATCACAGGTTTGAGGACAGCCTCAGCAACCAAGTGACCCTGTTTCAAACCAAAAATTAAAAAAGGCGGGTGGAGGGTAGGCTTGCTGGCTTGGAGGTAGAATGCCCCTGGGTTCAATCTCCAGTACCACATACACAAAATAATAATAATAATCATGTAAGTAGGAACAACTTCATGCTATACTCTCAGTCACATGGTACACTTACTCTCTTCAGCCTTCTAAGTGCTTTTTAAGTTAAGAAACACTGACTTAAAACAAAATATATAAGCTTTAGCATAGCATATAAAAACTCATTTTTAGCTGATCCCTCTGAGATTTTTAAGACTATTGGTTACTACAGAATAGTCTAAACCAGTGCTATTTAAAGTGTAGTCTCAGCCGGGCATGGCACTCCTGTAATGCCAGTACTTGGGAGGCTGAGAGAGGAGGATCACAGGTTTTAAGACAGCCTTAGCAACTTAGCGAGGCTCTCAACAACTTATTTTATTTAGAAACCCTGTTTTATTTATTTTATTTGTTTTATTTATTTTATTTAGAAACCCTGTTTCAGAGGTAGAATGCCCCCTTCTGGGTTCAATCCCCAGTACTACAAAAAAAAAAAAAGTAAAGTGTGATTTATGAACTTGTGGGCCAATATGTGCATTGTGTATCAGTTTTTGTCAGAGAAGTATAGAAATTGTGAGCACAAAATGAAAAAAAGAAAATACTTGGAGGAGCTAGGTACCTCAAACCCAGGGCCTTAGACATAGGTGAGGCAAGAACTCTGTCACTGAGCTACATCTCCAGCCCCAGAAACGGAAAATTTCATAGCAAAAAAAATTTATGTCTATTAGACCTAATAAAAAGTTGGACTTGTATTTTGTCTTTTTTATTCCATCTTTATTTTTAAAAAATTGTCATAGTTTTTATTTTACAATGGTATCAGTCCACAGTGGACTGGAAATTTAAAAGGGAAAGAAGGAAGCAAGGAAGAAAAAGGAAGGGAGGAAGGCAGGGAGGCCAGCCATCAGTTTGAGAAGCACTAACTTCTCTAGACTCATATACATCTAAAAAGTGGCAAGGTCAAGATCTGAATCTATGTCTGACATCAAAGGCCTTGTTCTTAATCATTGTAGTGTACACTTCCATTATCATAAAGATTTTGAACTCAAACCCCTATGTATACTCGTATACTCTCTACCTCTGAAGAGCGGGACTGAGTCACAAGGACTTTTTCGGTCTGTCCTAAGGCCTCCGACACTGAAAACAAGCCAAGCTACCTCTTTGGTCCCTTTTCCCCAGGTTCATGCTCAAAACATAGTCTCTAGATACGTGATGATGCAAAGGACAAGAAAAGACAAAAACAAAGAAATTCACAAATTTGATATCAAGATCCACTACTGAATTGAAACCTGCAGTCTATAAAACGCTGTACAGTCCAACTTTCTGCACTTAACGGTATACTCTCATCGAGCAAGCCAAACCCATAATCACACCTTAGAATTCTACTCCTTAACACAATTTTTCTACACCAGATTCCATCATACAATAAATCTATGTTATCTGCAGTCCAAACTTAGCACAGAAATATAAACGGAAAGTTATGTTTCAAAATTTATTAAAATACATAAACAAATCCATCATTAAAGTTAAAATTAAAATTTTCAACTTCTAATAAAAAATCAAAGGTAGCTTATTAAGCCAAAATGTGAAACATGGGTCTCTGCTGGCAATCCAGTCAAGTAACAATACTCTGCGGGCAATTTCCTAAATATAGTACATAGTAGATATGTATATTATCAAATTATATGTCTGACACCAACCTACACTACACACTATCCTCATTCTCTCTGGTCTCCTCAGCTGATCACACTCCCCATTACTGAGACCTTAAATGCCACAAATCTAACTCTTCTTCCTCCCCAAGCTTTGTTTTTGTTATAGCATATCCCTTTAAACTGCCCTAAGGTCGGTTAGGAATTCTACCTTGTCTCAGCTTAGCTCAGACGCTTCCCCCAGATTATTTCCATAGAAAAAATGCACAAATCCAAACAACAAATTTTATAACAAACTTCTAAAACACAATTTATTGATAATACTATCTTTCATAGAGTTATGTACCAAATATCTCTAAACCCAAACCTATAACCAAAAGTTGTTAAACTAAATTAGGAAAACATGATATTTTTCTGTGAATTAACACCAATTTAACAAATATTAATTAAATTCCTGTTATCAATTATGAACGTCAATTCTGTAAGCCTAGAACACATTTTTGGGGGGGGGGGGTGAAGGGGGTATCAGGGATTGAACCCAGGGGTATTCTATCCCGGAGCTGTACCCCCAGCTCTATTTTATTTATATTTACTTTTATTTATTTTGAAACGGGGTTTCTCTAAGTTGCTGAGAGCCTTGCTAAACTGCTCAGGAGGCTGGCCTTGAACCTGCAATCCTCCTGTCTCAGCCTCCCAAGTACTGGGATTACAGGCATAATAACTGTATTAAGAGGACCTGGCTCCATCACATTGTCCTACCACAGAATGACACAACGCTATCAAGCAAACCATCTACGTAGCTTCCACATTTATTTCATAGCTCTGTTCAACCCTATCTCCTCTAGTCCCACCCACTGAACAGCTGGGTGGGATGAAAGATTGTTTCCTGCCCCCTTCCCCCACTCCACACACCACCCCAGGCTCCCTGATCTTTGTAGGAATAGGGAATACAGGCAGCAGAAACTGGCTTAGTAATTGTTTATATCCATCCTTTAGTCTATCAGGGGTCTCAGTCTCAAGAGTTACTTCCTTAAACTTTATGGAGAAAAAATAACCGACTATATACCCATCACCTGCAAGCACATAAATATGTAAAACAAGTAAAATGCGTATGAACCTAGATTACCTGTTCATTTGGATTCTCAAGAGCACTCTGGAAGATATTTTTCCATTTCATCAAAACAACAAAGCCAAAAGAAATAATTCTTAAAGTTCAACTATTTAGCAATAAACTCGCAAGAATTTGAGTAATAAGTTATTATTTCAGTAACTAAGCAAAACACCTGGACGTCACAGATTCTTTCCCTACAACTATAAAAACCCAGATTTGAAACAGTATACTCTCAAAAAGTAACTTAGCAAATGGAAACGTGTTAGGAAAAAAAATCTCAGCTGCTTATTTCATACTCTATACGCACAGTATGAAATGGAACTCAGGAGTGGAAAATGTGAATGAAATGGCCTGTTCTTTTTCCAATATGTGGAGGAGGAAAGGAAATGAAAGGGCTTCTTAAGAGAATAACTAAGGATGCTGAAATTACTTTCAAAATTAATTTCCTTAAACTTCACCAGTCCATATCCCCGCTCCCTCCCTTTCCCAGGGACCCTTCCCACCCTTCCCACCTCCTCGGGAGGGCGCCCTTCCCAGACGTTCTCTTTCCCCTTTCCTAAAATTTAAGCCCCAACCCCACACCAAGCCCCGGATCGTCTGTCCTCCAGACTCGCCCGCCATCCACGGGCCTCCCGGGCTGCGCCCAGGGGCAGGCCACCCCGAGAGGCCGGGAAGGGGAAGCGAGCGGGCAGCGCGGCTGCTGGAGCTCCTGCAGGAGCCGCCGCCTGCACCGCAGCCGAGCCCGGCGCATCCTTCTTCCTCCCTCCCCGCCGCGGCCCCGTCGCCCGGCCAGCACCCCGTCCCGCCCTTCTCGCCAGGCCCACTCCCCACGAGGGGACCCGGGCGGCGGAGGATGCGGATGGCGAGGCACCGGCGGCCCCGCGCGGCCCGGGCTTCGGAGGCCGCGGCTCCCGTCCCGCGCCCCAGCCTCCCGCCGCGGCACAGGAAATGCCGCCGCCTCGGCTCGGCTCACGCTCGATTCAAACTGTCACCGCCGCCGCCTCCCCTCCCCCCGGCGCCGCGCCCCGGGCCCGCCATCGCCCCCACCCCGCCGCCCCTCGCCCCTCGCCCCTCGCCCGGGGCGGCCCCCGCTCGCCCAGGGCGGCCCCCGCTCGGCCCGGCGGCCGCGGCTGCCCGCGTCCGGAGCCGCCAGCCCGGGGCCGCGCCGGCCCGAGGCTGAGACTCACCCATGGTGCTGCTGTTGACGCTCCTCTCCTCAGCAGCAACGGATCTCGCACTGACCGACATCCCCTCCCCCCTCGCGACCAGCCCCGGCGCAGCGCAGCCCGCCGATTCTCCAAGCCGCCTACGCCGATTCCGCGGCGCGCCGCCCGCCGTCGCCGCCCCGCTTACGCACGCCGCCGCGGGCCGGCCGCTCCACTGGCGCTCCGACTCCGCTCCCTCCTCCGCCCCGCCCCCTCGGACCCGGCTTCCGGGCTGGGCCGCGGCCGCCCGCGGTCTCGCGAGACTACGCTCTCCCCGGCCCCGAGCCTCGCTGCGTTTCGAGTATGACTTCATTGGCGTCAGCCCCGTTTTGGTGCTCGGGCTGAGTCGCCATGTTTAAATTGGCCGCATTTGGCCCCTCCGAGGCCGCGGATGGCCGGGCCTCTTTGTGTGTTTCGTCGATACTGCCTCTAAGGTTAACCACGTTACGTTTGTCGGTGAAAGACTTGGGGACGCTGGGAGGGAGGGGTCTGTGGGAAACGAGGGTGGGGTCTTGCCCGAATTAAAGATGGCCGCCGCCAGGGCCGCCCCGCGCGATTTCACGTCAGGCTTGCAGCCGAGGGAGCCGCCCGGCGGCCCCAACGCCTCCTTACGGAGTTGGCGTAAGGCGAAGAGGCGCGGCCGAAAGAGCCGGACGGGGAAGCTGCCCTCAGGGCGGGGGCCGCGTCGACCCCGGGCTCCTGGCTGCTGACCTGGCGCCTTTTGTGAGTGGAAGTGAAGAGACTCGGAGGCAGTTGCCGGCCTCCGTCCTCCCCGTTGGCTTGACTTCT
>PVJS01026334.1:0-27090 GCA_004027185.1 Glis glis | reverse complement strand
CACACACACACACACACACACACACACACACACACACACACACACCCCAGCTTCCCACTGTAGTTATTCCTTGATCACAGCTATAGAGTCAACGCTCCCGTTGGCCTGAGGGTAAGGATCTGGCTGCAGATGTTTGAAGGCTGAGAGAGGAGGTGCATGCATTCACCTAATGGCTCTTTCCGGTGTGGTGCCCAGCCTTCACCTGTGCATGGCTTCATCCCCTAGGGGAAAACAACAACAATAAAAACTCTTTTACTTCCTCCAGAGGGGAACTTCTATTTTTCTGGTGGAAAAGGGACAATCTCCTGGCTGGGTGATATGGGAGAGAAAACCTGGGGGCCTTTTAACCAGTTCTTATTTTAGGCCCTTCCCACTTCCAGTGGTGCCTCTTGCTAATTACTGTGACCTCGAAGAGGATTGTGTCTTATAACTTGGTCGAGTTCCTGGCTTTCCCCTTTGGCCAGCTTAAGAATCCATTTTTCCTGTGCCAGCTAAGTCATGTCCACCCATCTATCTATCTATCTATCTATCTATATCTAGTGTGCAGGGGGGAGGGGTAGAACTGGGGATTAAACCCAAGGGGAGTCTACCTCTGAGCCCTATTTTATTTTTATTTTGAAACAGGGACTCGCTATGTTGCTGAAAGTCTCACTACTTGCTGAGGCTATCCTGGAACCTACAATCCTCCTGTCTCAGTTTCCCAAGTACTGGGACTACAGGTGTGCATCACCACGCCCAGCTCTCCCCTCTTTTTCTGGTGGACTGGGGTAGACAGTCTAGACTTACACTCTTCAATATGTGAGGTAGCCACGAGATGTATGTGGCTATTGAGCTCTTAGAACATGGCTAGTCTGAATTAAGATATGTTGTTAATATAAATTGCACAACAGGAGCCAGGCGTGGTGGCACACGCTTGTAATCCCAGTACTTGGGAGGCTGAGACAGGAGGATCACAGGTTCGCAGCCAGCGTCAGCTACTTAGTGAAGCCCACTGCAACTTAGTGAGTCCCTGTTTCAAAATAAAGAATAAAAAATAGGGCTAGGGATATAGCTCAGAGGTAGAATGCCCCTGGGTTCAATCCCCAGTATTGCAAAAATAAATAAATAGATTAATAAATAAATAGCCGGGCGTGGTGGCACATGCTTGTAATCCCAATACTTTGGGAGGCAGAGACCGGAGGATCCGGGTTTGCGGCCAACCTCAGCGTGCGCTCTCTCTCTCTCTCTCTCTCTCTGTCTGTCTGTCTGTCTGTCTCTCTCTACCTAGTGAGGCCCTCCGCAACTTCGTGAGACCCGGTTTCAAAATAAAGTATAAAAAAATAGGGCCGGGGGTGTAGCGCGGAGGTAAAACGCCCCTGGGTTCAATCCCCGGTACCACAAAAAAATATATAAATAAATAAATAAATAAATAAATAATAAATTGCACAACAGGAACTGGGATGTTGTAGCTCAGTGGTAAAGCACTTGCCTTGCGCGCAATGCTCTGGGTTCAATCCCTAGTACCAAAAATAAAATAAAATACACAACGACATCTCAATTTTTATATCTAGTATATGTTGTTATAATATTTTGGTTTTATAAAGTTAAAATATATTGTTAAAATTAATTTTACTTGTTTTTTATTTTTAGTAAATTTAGAAAATTTGGGATGATATGTGGCTCACATTACATTTCTATTGGAAAGCGCTGGTCTCCACAGAAGCCTGATGGTCCCCATGAGCTCACCTTCCCAGTAGGCAAATGTTGAGCTGCCAGTTCCCATACTGGTATTTTCAATGGTCCTTCCCTAAACCCTTTGACTTTCAAGAAACAAAGGAAACCTAGGGAAATCCTAGGTTCTCCCAACCTAGGGAAATCCACAGCTGAAAAACTAAACTGTAGGGGAAAGAGAAGGAGGCAGGGACAGACAGCAGTGGAAAGAGAGTCAGAGAAACTGAGGCACAGAGAAGAGAGTCTTGGAAAGCCCACTGGCCAAAAGGCTTCCCAGAGCCACAAATCCAAAATACAGAGAATCAAAAGAACATGCAAAGACCCTGAAAATGTCCCCAAGCCCTTCGCAAACATCAGCTTCTCTCCCCAGTTTCCTTCTGTCTATACCTAGGAGTGTTAGGTAAAGAACAAGAAGATCAGTCGTCCTTTTTCTCCAGGGTGGAATGTGGGACCACATCCTTCCAACCTCTCTCTACCCACTGTGCTGGGCATTTTCTGGGTGTCCCTTCTCCCTTTACACCTTCTTTCATTATGTGCAGCCTGTGCGGCTCACGAGGAAATTAGGGAGAATTAGAAGTGCTGCGTTAGTGTTTCCATTTCAGAAGTAACTCAGATAGGAGTCTCAGAGACATCCTGCTCCACTCTTTTCAGGACTGCTTAAAGTACTTATTTCCCTTCCCCCTTTCCTAATTCTAGAAGGAACAAGGGTCAGTTCAGTCAGACAGTCATTGAGTCCTGAGACGCAATCATTGCATCCGGGGTCCCCTCATTATAACCACTCACTCATTCCATCCTTATTTCTGTCCTAGATGTGACGATATACTCCAAAATTCCCACTATTTTTCTGAAACCGATCCCTAAGAAATTGTTATATGTTTATTCAGATCACTTCCGGGGCCATTAAGACCAGACTGAAAGAAGCAGAGGCCACTGAGCTGATGATCAACATTGCTCGTGAGAAGTATCGTCCAGTAGCCACTCAGGGCTCCGTGATGTACTTTGTCATCGCCAGCCTCTCAGAAATAGACCCTATGTATCAGTATTCACTAAAATATTTTAAACAGGTAAGTACATTGTTGTTGCTGCTATTCGTGAAATTCATCTCCCTGCTTTCCCTTTTTTTTTTTTTTTTTGCGGTACCAGGGATTGAACCCAGGGGCATTCTACCTCCAGGCTACACCCCCACCCCTATTTTTTATTCTTTATTTTGAAACAGGGTTTCACTAAGTAGCTGAGGCTGGCCGCGAACCCAGATCCTCCGGTCTCAGCCTCCCAAGTACCGGGATTGCAAGGTGCGCCACCACGCCCAGCTCTGCTTTCCCTTTAAACCCTGCTGAGTTGTTTCTTGCCTCAAACAAGCCAGGAGTCTAGTTATCAGATAAAACATTACAGGAGTTGGGGTCCAGACACTTGGCTCAGGAGTGGCCCCACCCGCTGTGTCTCCTACAGACTCAAGTGCTCAGTATGCACAGAGCACGTAGCAAAAGGGAGGAAAACTGTTTTGCAAGGTTCCTCTCTCTTGGCTTCCTCAACTGACTAGCTCACTTCTTTCCCATCTTACCTGCCTTTCCTTTGTTCTAAGAGTCACAGCTCTGTGCCATTTCTTTTAGACTTTCTCTGTAGTAGTCCAGTTTCCTTTCTACTATTAGTGTTTCCTGTGTTGGATCTCAAAGTCTGACAGCACCAGCCTTAACCAAATTGGTTCCTGTGTCTTTTCTTTTTCCCAGAATGCTCTATACAACAGCTTGCCCGCTCTTCCCCGCTGGCTTTGATTTAGAGAAATCTCTTTCATTTGTTCCTTTCCCGTTTCGCCATATGACCGTGAGGCTTTCTTGTTTTATTTCGGTCTTTCTGCTTTATCTCATATTCACAGTTGAATTTCATCTGATCTCCTGTGAATAGGATGTTTTCACCTCTCATCCTCTTTATAGCAGCACTCCATTATCTACCCAAAGCGAATTCCATGTTACAAAGCTTCAGCAATGTCGATTTTGCTGAAGACTTCCAAGGGAGACGAAGTTTGCAGCATTCCTGACACAGAAACTTACCAAGCATCCCCAGGGAGCTGCTGTCAGGTACCAGTGGCCTCTTGTCTCCAGACCCACCCCCCACACACCTCAAGAGCTCCATCTTCCAATCTGCCAGCTTCTTCCCTCCTGGCGCTGTTGTCCCACTAATTAAAAACATAAATTTTATTATGTAAAATAAAATTTCACACACAACACTTATGTCTTGGGATACATATAAATAGTAAAAAATGTTACTGTAGTGAAGCAAACTCACATATCAGTCATCTCACAGAGTTGCCCTTATTTTTGTTTTTAATGGCAAAAGCAGTTAAAATCTCGTTTCACCTGAGTCCATATTTAGTACAATCTTATCAGCTATTGGTCTCATATCGTCCATCGGATCTCTGGACTTGTCATCCTACCTCTCTGCTACTTCATACCCTCCAACCTACATCTCCCCGTTTCCTCCCCTCCCCCAGCCCACACTCACCACATATATTGTCCCCTTTTCTATGCAAAGCAATTTAACTGACTCTCACTTTTCTAATCCTCTGTGTTCACACCCATGGCACAATGCACCAGACAAAGGTCTCGCCATATATGTCACTCAGAGTAGAAAATAGTGGAGAATTGTGAATATACCCTCTTTCCCAGCAGCACACCAGCCAAATTGATCCCGTTTACATTCCTAGATGCTTTAGTGTTCCTGACACTCCCTATGTTGAGAATGCCTCCCCTCCCAGCCTACATGCCATCCTCTCCAGCAGATACTGCTGTTGGAGCTGCACACATCTGCAGGCTGACCAGCTGGACATCTGAAGTGGCTCACTCACATGGCAGGGCTGTTAACCTCTCCATGTGGCATGGCCTTCTCACTACTGGGCAACTGGGTTCCAAGAGGGCATCTCCCCAAAGCAAATGTGCAAAGAAACCAAGGTGGAAGATGCCAGGCCTCTTCTGTCCTGGCCCTGGATGGCATGCAACAGCAGCACTTCTGCTATTGTCTGTTGGTCAGGCAAGCACTAAGGACAGCCCAGACTGGGGGGGGGGGTATACAGACTCCACCTCTCAATGGGAGGAGTAGCAAGCAGTCTCATCAGTCTTTCATCCAGCACATTTGGTATTCCTCCCATGGTACTTACCCAGCATCACCTTGGGCAGGAGACATCTCCCTCTGGCTGCAGGATGACCTCCCAGCAGGCAGGACTGAAACCTCATCCACTCCTTTATCCCCTATGGTACTTAGTACCATAGGACACTTCAGGAATGTTTCATGAGTGGAGTCTGTTTCCATCCCTCCATAACATTCAAACAATTCTTCCTAAAATTGGAATATTCAGGTAACTCTTATGACACCAGAGCAAGCTTGGTTTTCCTCTAGAGGTCTTCATTGGTACTCTTGATGTGATTGGGGGTCCAGCAGCAATTGGAGCTGCAGGACAGAACAGAAATGAAGAAAGAAAAATGAGAGTCCTGCTGTTTAGACATGCCTGGCCTCTCTTTCAGCAAGATGTGAATTTGCTTTAGCAGTCTTTAAAAGCCATCTGTACTGAGGTCAAACTTCAATTCCTAGAGTCAGGGATTTGTGTTCTCATGTCTCTGCTCCCTTCTTTTAGTTGGCAGGTATAAAGCCAAGCAAAGCAAGGATTAGTAAATCCTTTAATGCCACATAATGATTCTGATAACACTTCATATCCTTTAAATCCATGCTGTTCAAGGTTTTAAAATATCCTTAAGAAATAAAAGTGAAGATGCTCTAAAGATATCCTGGGCTGAGAGAGAAAAGGGGCTATAGGATGAATCAATCGTCAAAGCCCTGGATTTTTATGATTTGGAAGGGAAACCAGAAACCCAAAACATATTTGTAGGTGACTGTCCCAGCCATGACATCCTCTACCAAAGGCATCCATAATTCCATTTTCACTGATATCCTTTAGGACATTTTGAGATTTGCTGTGTTTTATTTTGGCACCAAGCATATCACATCTTCACTGGGCTCTCACCTCTCTGATTCTTGTCAGGTTGTAAGAGAAACCTCAGTCCTCTTCTCAGCGTGTTAAAATTACAACTGTACCATCTGCCATCAACCAAACCTCTGGCAGAATTAACAAGGAATTTCCCAATTCCTTACAATAATCGTATGCTTCCACCAAGCCCTTTTAATTTGGGGGGTGGAGGTCTGTCCACCCAGACTATCCAATCAGATTGGTTTTCTGTTGTGTTTCATCCTGCTAGCAAAGGGGTAAGTAAATGAGAGGCTTGAAAAATTGCAGCATGGTATTTTTGGAAGAAATAGAGTATACTTCTTACTGGAAGTATACTTATTTGGAAGAAATAGAGTATACTTAGAGGATCTGCCTAGGTCCTCAGCTAGCTTCCAGCTCCAGTCTGATTCAAACTGTATGGCCTCCCCCATGAGCAGCATGTCTTGGTCCCTCACCTTTGTACCTTCAAACTGTGGATACTGAGACTGCAGTCACATGCCCCTCTAGACCCTGGGGGGGACTTCCCACTGTCTCTGCTGCAAGGTCCCCTTGCCCCATGACTTCCAAGCAGGCCCATGAGTTCAGGCTCTGCTCAGCTTCTTCACACAGCTTGGGGTCTTGATAATTTGGGGATCCTCCCTCCATGCTGCTTGGAAGTTGCAGGAAATGGGTAGGCCACCTCTGATCCTCTCATACCAAATCCCCTCAATGCCACCATCTCTACTGCCTTCCCAGTGTCCTTGTAATGTGGGGCACCTTTAGGGAAGAGACAAGCTCTCAAATTTTTCAGGTAGAACATAGTGTGTAAATTTCATTGAAAAAATCTAATTCTCTTACATTTCATGATAAATTCTTGCACATTCTTTCCACATCCTAAGAATTATCTTGGGGAATTGCTTAGAGAAATGCATGATCTTACTTTGCCCTTAAAGCTCTCATCCTAAAATGAAGAGTTTATCAAATCCAAAGTGATGATGTTCTGAAAAGACTGGTCCTGCCAGGTCACCTCCATTTTCCAAAATGCCGTCTCACAACAAGGTGATGAATTTTGAACATTGTCAAGAGTTTGGCATCGGTCCATTTCTGAAAAATGGGAGAGGAAATGGAAGTGTAGAAAATAAATATCGCATATCAATTTTGAGTGAATTCTAGATTTTTTCGTAGAGCAGTACTCACCTCCTGTGCTGTTATTTGCTCACTGAATATGGGGTGGAGAGGGAGAGGAGGAACAAGGATTTCCTGTCTTCACAGAAAATGAATTAAATCAAAGATATCATTCTTTCACACAGTTGTTCAATACAACAATCGAAACTTCTGAGAAGACAGATGATCTGCCGCACCGCCTGGAGATACTGCTGGATCAGACCCTCCTAACTGCTTATGTCAATGTTTCAAGAGGACTTTTTGAACAACATAAACTCATCTACAGCTTTATGCTCTGTGTTGAGCTCATGCGTCAGCAAGAATTACTAACCGACGCCGAATGGAATTTCTTCCTCCGAGGTTCTGCAGGACTGGAAAAGGTACCTGATACGCATTTAGATGGTGAATGTTATTCCAGATAGAGCCCACAAGCACCTACCAGTGCTCCATGGTGTCTGTGGTGGCTGAAGGCTAGATGCTTGGCTGTGTGGCCCTGTGGTTACAGCTCAGCTCTGCCTCCATCTGTGTCATTTGGATAATGTTTTACCTCTTTATGCGGTAGTGTCCTCCCCTCAGAAAAGAGATGTCAGGTGTAACCAGTGAGCCAGTAGATGTGAACATGTTTTTAAAAGTTAACCATAGCCGGGCGTGGTGGCACACACTTGTAATCCCAGTACTTGGGAGGCTGAGACTGGAGGATCCGGGTTCACGGCCAGCCTCAGCTACTTAGTGAGGCCCTCTGCAACTTAGTGAGACCCTGTTTCAAAATAAAGAATAAAAAATAGGGCCGGGGGTGTAGCTCAGAGGTAGAATGCCCCTGGGTTCCATCCCCAGTAGCGCAAAAAAAAAAAAGTTAACCATCTTATAAATATGAAGAGTTAAAATCTCATAAAAGATATTTCATAGATTTAGCAATACTGTTCGTGAAATCATGACCTCTCTTGCCTGGAGACTTCTCTCACTAGAAAGCATGGGAAGTATATAATTAATTGCCACCTCCTGTGACACACTAATGCAAGTTCTTCTATGGTTCCCTTCTTCATGTTCATTGTTTTTGTCTAATTTGCTCTAGACCTTTGAACTGGCCTGCCTTGCCTATATACCACAAGCCTCGCATCCCACAGAGGTTTGCCAGGATTTGAGCCTTAACATGTCACTGATAGATAGGACTTGATGTTTTTATTGGACTCTCAGCATCCCCTTCTCCCAAGAAAAATCTAGACAAGACCCCTTTACCAGATGTCAATTCTCACACATCTTTCATACAGACATATTCTATTAATCTTCTTTTTGTATGTGCATGTGGGGGAGGGGGTACTGGGGATTGCACCCGGGGGTCATTCTACCTCTGAGCTATACCCCTAGCTCTTTTTAAATTTTTTTTTTTTTTTTGCAGTACTGGGGATTGAACCCAGGGGCATTCTACCTCCGAGCTTTACCCCCAGCCCTATTTTTTATTCTTTATTTTGAAACAGGGTCTCACTAAGTTGCCGAGGGCCTCTCTAAATAGCTAAGGCTGGCCGTGAACCTGCGATCCTCCGGTCTCAACCACCCAAGTACTGGGTTTATAAGCGTGTGCCACCACGCCTGGCTCTGATATTTTTTGTTTTGAAACAGGGGTTCACTAGGTTGCCGAGAATCTCACTTTGTTATTGAGGCTGTCCTCCTGCCTCAGGCTCCCAAGTACTGGAATTACAGACATGTGCCACCACGCCTAACATTAATCCTCTTTTGATGCATCTTCTCCTCATGCAGTTCATATGAACAGAGAGCTTGCTGTGTGTTTTATGTGTGTCCTCTCATTTATTCCTCTCAGTATTATTCTTGGATAGGCCCCTGATTTTATTTCTCTATTACAGATTAGATAATAAGGCCCAGAAAGGTTAAGTGACTTGTTACCACACCCTTGTTTGCAGTTTTCTCATGGAGAGTCTCAGAGAAGTTAAAAAAAAAATCTTTTCAGAATCACACTAATGCATGAAAGAGTCTGATTCAAACGTGTGTCTAGGCTTCCAAAGCCCATGTCTGTTCTAGTACGAGCTGTTACTTTTCCTGAGAAGTATATTTTGAAAAGAAGTTTAAAATACGTTTTATATATCATTAGACTAGAAACTTAAAATCACCCAGAAATCACTTCGGAAACTTCTGAGAAAAATATTTTTTTAATTCTACCATGAAGAAATTTGAATGATTGTTGAATAATTTTATTTCTAGGGAAGTATTTTATATTATTACTTTATTTAGTCATGTATTTTAACACTAGTAATTTCCACTTTTATCATAAGCGCTGCATGTTTTTTTGCTACATCATGAGCTAAATTAGGCTTCCAGGAATAACTTAAAAAACCAACTTCCACATATAAATCTTTTTCTATGGAAAAATGCGCCTTGAGTGAGTGTTGTTTACTAATTGCTTAGGACTAGGGGAGATGGGAGTGTAGGGAGAAATAGCTAAAGGGTACAATCATACCTCACTTGATTGTACCTTGTTTTATTGTGCTTTGCAGACTTTTTTTTTTTTTTACAAATTTAAGGTTTGTGGCAACCCTGCATCCAGCAAGTCTATAGGCACCATTTTTCCAACAGCATGTGCTCATTTCATGTCTCTGTGCCACATTTTGGTAATTCTCAGAATATTTCAAACATTTTCATTATTATTATATGTGTACGGTGATCTGTGGTCAGTGATCTTTGATGTTGCTATTATAATTGGGGGGGGGGTGCTGCAAAGCATGAATATATAATACTGTGATCTTATTCCATAAATGTTGTGTGTTTTCTGACTTCTTCACCAACTGACCGTCCCCATCTCTCTCCCTCTCCTCGGGCCTCCCTATTCCCAGAGACACAACAATTGAAATTAGGCCAATTAATAACCGTACAGTGACTTCTAAGTGTTCAAGTGTAAAGAAGAGTCACTCATCTCTCACTTTCTAAAGCTAGTCTTTCTAGACTAAAGCTTTCTAAAGCTAGTCTAAAGCTACTCACTCGTCTAAATCTAGGAATTATTATGCTTAGTGAGGAAGGCATGTTGAAAGGCACAGGTCAAAAGCAAGGTTTCTTGTACCAAACCATGAGCAAAGTTGTGAATGCAAAGGAAAAGTTCTTGAAGGAAATTAAAATCACTGTTCCAGTGAACACAAGAATGATTAAAAGAAGAAAACAACCTTATCACTAGTATGGTGGAAATTTTAGTGGTATAGATGGATCTAACCAGCTGCAACATTCTCTTAATCCAAAATTTAACCCAGAGCAAAACCCCAGCCCTCTTTAATTCTTTGAAGACAGAGAGAGATGAGAAAGCTACAGAAGAAAAGTTTGAAGCCATCCGAGGTTGGTTTATGAAGTTTAAGGAAAGAAGCCTCCTCTATAACATAAAAGCACAAGGTGAAGTAGGAAGTGCTGATGTAGACGCACAGAAATTTATCCAAACAATCTAGCCAAGACAATAGATTTTCTCTGTAGACAGAACAGCCTTTTGTTGGAAGAAGATGCCATCTAGGACTTTCATAGCTAGAGAGGAGAAGTTAGTGCCTGGCTTCAAAGCTTCAAAGGACAAGCTGATTCTCTTGTTAGGGGCAAATGCAGCTGGTGACTTAAAGTTGAAGCCAGTGCTCATTTACCATTTCAAAAATGCTAGGGCCCTTAAGAATTACCCTGTATCTTCTCTGCCTGTGCTCTATAAGTGGAGCAACAAAACCTGGATGACAGGACATTTACAACATGATATACTGCATATTTTAAGGCCACTATTGAGACTTACTGCTCAGAAGAAAAAAGATTCCTTTCAAAATATTACTGCTCATTAATAATGCACCTGATCACCCAAGAGCTCTGATGAAGATATACAAGATGAATGTTGTTTTCATGTCTGCTAACAAGTATTCATTCTACAACCCATGGATCAAGGAGTAATTTTGACTTTCAAGTCTTATTATTTAAGAAATAAATTTTGTAAAGCTACAGCTGCCATTGATAGTGGCTCCTCTGGTGGGGCTGGGCAAAATAAACTGAAGAGGATTCAGTATTCTAAATACCATTAAGAACATTCATGATTCACGAGACGGGATCAAAATATTAACATTACCAGGAGTTTAGAAGAAGTGGACTTCCTCCTTCATGGACGACTGAGTGGTTCAAGACTTCAGTGGAAGAAGTGATTACAGCTGTAGTGGAAACAGCAAGAACTGGGATTAGAAGCGAAGCCTAAAAGTGTGACTAAGTTGCAGCGGTCTCATGATAAAACTTGAACAGATGAGGCGTTGCTTCTAATGCATGAGCAAAGAAAGTGTTTCTTGAGATGAAATCTGCTCCAAGTGAACGTGCTGTGAATGTTGTGGAAATGACAGCAAGGGATTTAGAATAACCAAGTTACTTAATAACTTGGTTGATAATGCAGGAGCAGAGTTTCACAGGATTGACTCCAGTTTTGAAAGAAGTTCTACTGTGTGTAAAATGCTGTGAAACAGAATCACATACTACAGAGAAATTTGTCATGAAAGGAAGCAGCAATGGCTGCAGCAAACTTCACTGTTGTCTTATTTTGAGAAATCGAGCCAGGTGTCGTGGCACATGCCTGTAATCCCAACCACTGAAAGTTTGAGGCCAACCTGGGCAACTTAGATCCTGTCTCAAAATAAAAATGAGGGCTGAGGATGTTGCTCAGTGGTAGAGAGCCCCTGGGTTCAATCCCCAGTAGGAAGGAAGAAAGGAAGAAAGGGAGGAAGAGAGGGAGGAAGAGGGGGAGGGAGGGAGGGAGGGACACAGCCATCTCAGCCTTCAGCAGCCACCACCCTGATCAGTCAGCAACCGTCAACAATGAGACAAGATCCCTCCCCAGCAAAGAGATTATAACTTGACTTGCTGAAGGCTTGGGTGATGGATAGCATTTTTTAGCAATAAAATATTCTTTAATTAAGGTTTATACATTGTTTTATAGATATAATACTGTTCCACATTTAATAGACTACAGTATAGTGTAAAAACAACTTTCATATGCCCTGGGAAACAAAAAATGCATGTGGCTCAATTTATGGCTATATTCATTTTATTGTAGTGATCTGCAATTGAATCTGAAATATCTCCAAAGTGCTCCTGTGTAGTTTCTTTTTGAGGTGATTAAGTCTCCTAAATTTTTCTGCGGTGATCGTTGTACATGTTCATTAATATACTACAATCATTGGATTGTGTACTCTAAATGGGTAAATTACATGGTATGTGATTTATAGCCAATAAATCTGTTTTAAAATGGAGTACAGAACCCCAGGCAAATATTCAGGAAGTTTTCAAAAAACTAGGTTGTCTCCGGATGTGATGGCGCACGCTTGTAAACCCAGTACTTTGGGAGACGGAGAACGGAGGATCCGGGTTTGCGGGCAGCCTCAGCTCTCTCTCTCTCTCTCTCTCTCTCTCTCTCTCTCTCTCTCTCCCTGTCTCTCTCTCTCTCTCTCTCTCTCTCTCTCTCTCTCTCTACTTAGTGAGGCCCTCCGCAACTTCGTGAGACCCGGTTTCAAAATAAAGTATAAAAAATAGGGCCGGGGTTGTAGCGCAGAGGTAGAACGCCCCTGGGTTCAATCCCCGGTACCGCAAAAACAAAAAAAAACAAAACAAAAAAAAAAAACTAGGTTGTCTATAATACCAGGTGTTTCTCTGTTTTAAGACTGTTTACCCACATGTAAGTGCTTCATGGAATAGTGCCAGATGGCATAATAATCATCCTAGAGATTTCTAGGAATATCTGAAGTAATTAGATATGCACCCATCATAGCTGAAGTATTGTGACTTATCTTGGTACTGATACTGCCCCACAACTTAGCTTTCCTCACCTTCTAGGTGAGAACATCTGGGAATCCTCTTTGGATTCTAGTTCTGTGGAATAACTACCATTAGAGCCGGGCATGGTGGCGCATGCTTGTAATCCCAGTACTTGGGAGGCTGAGACTGGAGGATTCGGGTTCAAGGCCAGCCTCAGCTACTTAGTGAGACTCTCCACAACTTAGTGAGACCCTGTTTCAAAATAAAGAATAAAAAATAGGACTGGGGGTGTAGGTTGGAGGTAGAATGCCCCTGGGTTCAATCCCCAGTACCGCAAAATAAGAAAAGAAAAAGAAAAAAAAAATACCATTAACCGTAAGAATGTTTGTGGAGTGGGGCAGACTGGTATAGGATGATGGAAAAGAGCCTGGAAGTTGACTTAATGGATTTAATTTTCACCCTTCACCAGATCAACTTTGTTCTCTGCAAAGGTCAGCCTGACACGTTCTCACCAGCTGCACTTCTGTGCAGAGGCCACCAGATAATCGACCCAACCTCATTTTATCACTTGTTCTAGGGAAATGGTTATTTTTAACATGCTACGATGGCTAGATTTTTTACTTAAACAAGGTGAAAGTGTATTTTGTGGCTGTCTTTGTGAATTATTACTCTGTTTTTTCTGTCCTCTAACAGAAACGCCCTCCTAAGCCTGAAGCTCCCTGGCTAACCACTGCCATGTGGTTTGCATGCTGTGATTTAGAAGAGTCATTTCCAGTTTTTCACGGACTTACACAATATATATTGTTATATCCCATTTCCGTATGCTTAGGTAATATGACAAAAAGAGTCTGCTGTGGGGGGGTTGTAAACAGCCTCTTGAATCCTAACCTTGATGTTTCCTTTAACCTCTTCTGCAATGTCAGTATTTTTCACTAGGAAATTTTTTCACCTTTAAGAAACTGTGAATTAATTATTTTCACAATTTCTTTAGTTGAATGCTCGGCCCATGAATTTTCAACATGTCATGTTTACTTTTATACCGTGTGTGTGTGTGTGTGTGTGTGTGTGTGTGTGTGTGTGTATGCATTGGTACTAGGGATTGAACTCAGAGACATTCTACCTCCAAGTTATAGCCCCAGCCCTATTTTTATTTTTTATTTGGAAACAGGGTCTGGCTGAGAGCCTCACTAAGTTTCTGAGACTGACTTTGAGCCTCACTCATCCTGTTTCAACAAGATTTTATTTTATTTTATGATGCTGGGATTTAAACCCAGAGACTTAGACATGGTATACATGTACTTCACCACTGAGCCGCATCTCCAGCTCATTACTATACCCTTGTTTTGTTTTGTTTTGTTTTGTTTTGTTTTGTTTTGTTTTGTTTTGTTTTGTTTTGTGGTGCTGGGGATTGAACCCAGGGCATTCTACCTCCGAGATACACCCCCAGTCCTATTTTTTATTCTTTATTTTGAAACAGGGTCTCACTAAGTTGTGGAGGGCCTCACTAAGTAGCTGAGGCTGGCCACAAACCCGTGATCCTCCTGTCTCAGCCTCTCAAGTGCTGGGATTACAGGTTTGCGCCACCACACCTGGCTCTACTATACCCTTTTTAAGGGTATAAATTTAGATCAAAGTATTGCTTTTAGGCTGCATTCCATAGACTTAACATTTTATTGAATGATAAAAATACATCCAGAAAAGTGCAAAAATAAAAAAAATTGTACTACTTAATTAACTATTACAGACTGTATACACTCATGGGACCCAACCCGAATTAAGAACTAGCACAGCACCAACATCCCAGAATCCCCTCATACTTCTTCACAGCACCTTTTTTCTTTTCCCCCATGTAAGTACTGCTCTGAATTATAACATTCTATATTATTTTCCCCACAAGTCTTAATATGTAGCCCTTTTAATTCTAAAAGTATACTTTTTATTTCAAAAAACATTTAGGGTTTGGGGGACCATCTTTTATTATATTACTTATAATTCCAGTATAGTATGGAAATTATACCCTTGGTTTGCATGAAACTGATTCTTTGTCATTATTTAGCCATTTTTTTGCAGCCCAGTGCATGTTCAGTTTATGCGAAATTGTTCTATGTGTGTCATTTCTTGGATGCAAGGTTCCATACACGACATTTAACACAAAGTTATTAATTATGGTATTTATTTTCTGATGTTTTATTATAGTTGAACTGTCAAAATCTAAGAAAGATATATTAAAAATGTATTATTATGATTTGTAATTTCCCTTTGTAATTTTGAAATTTTTCCCATTATATCTTTTGAAATTATGCTATTATATACAAATAGATTTAGGATTATTAACTTTTTAATTGAAAGTATTCCTCTTTACTCTGAAATTTTCTTTTGTCTTAAAATGTTTTCTAATATTATTGCAGCAAGTTTCTCCTAGTAGTCTGCCTCTATTTCTCTACTCTTTATTTTCAATTCTTTTGTGTCATTCTCATGTTTCTGGTGTATCCTTAGTGCAATATTATTGTTGTTTTGATGCATATGAGAGTCTCTCCTTTTAATAGACAGATTTTAATCCAGTATATTTAGTAAGGTTATAACCATCTTACAAGCTAACTAGGATCCTAACCCTTGTGTAAGATGCAATTCATTTCTTATAAATATTCTATGTCTGGGGGTGCCAGAGAGGGAATGACATATTCTGGGTTTTGTAGGGCATAGCAATGTATATATGACAATTTATTCATCTGTTAGTCATGTCATTCCAATTATATATACCAGGATTTTGAATACCTCTCTGCCATAGACTAATACTTGTATGCTATTTCTCACCATTATTATAGGGGTTTCTTTCTGCTTTTTCTTTTACCTCCAACAGTGATTGTTTGATATATTCTTATGCTATTATCTGGCACATATGGGTCCATTGTGTTGTGTTTTGATTATAGAATTTGCATTTTTACTAATATAACTTGACCCAATTTGTCCTAATTGTGTTTACCTTGCATTCTAATTTATTGAATATTCTTTTTATCACTTAAGTCTTTGTTCACATTTGCTTGATATACCTTTATGTTCAACCTCTCCATTATTTTGTTTTAGTTTTTGGTAAATGTTTTGCTATTGTATCTTGTTTTCTGATCTCATTTTAAATTCTTTGCTTTTTAATTAGGTTGTGTAAGGGGGATTAATATATTTATATTTGTGATTAAAACTGATAGTAAATGTAGAGATCTTTTTTAATTACCAAACATATATTTATTTAATTTCAAAGTCAAACTACTCAAATTAAAATATCTCTTCAAATTGCGTTTGCAGGATCCTTCGAGACTCACATTAACCCACTGGAATGGGAAGGCTATCCTAAACCGATAAAGCTTGAAGAGTTCATGGCTCAGGAAAAAGATTCCACAAACCCACATTTTTTGAGATTAGAATTAAGTTCTTTCCACAAGCTAATTCTTGTTAAATGTTGTCAAGAAGAAAAGGTAGGGTTTTTATTTTTTTTATTTATTTATTTTTTTATTTTTTTTATTTTTTATTTTTTTGCGGTACCGGGGATTGGACGCAGGGGCATTCTACCTCCGCGCTACGCCCCCGGTCCTATTTTTTATGCTTTGTTTTGAAACTGGGTCTCACGAAGTTGCAGAGGGCCTCACTAAGGAAAGAGAGAGAGAGAGAGAGAGAGAGAGAGAGGGAGAGAGAGCGAGAACTGAGGCTGGCTGCAAACCCGGATCCTCTGGTCTCCGCCTCCCAAAGTACTGGGATTACAAGCTTGCGCCACCACGCCCGGCTTAGGGTTTTTATTAAAATACTGTGTTAAAATTATTTCTACTATAGCTCATCAACCATTTTATTCATAAATTTGAGGTTAACAATGTCCAAGTCTCTAAAAAAATATTCTTTGCTATTACTAGAACATATTGCTTTATACAGACAACAATGAATGAAAAGTCTGGAGAATCAGCGAAGGACCTGGCCAAACTTTACCTACTGTGCTCAGTTAGGGAAACTTAGGGTATCTGTATAAGTGTACAATGGGCTCTGCTGGAGGGCTTTAACAGAGAATTTTAACAACAATGGGGAGGAAGCATTTGAAGGGCACAAAACCATAGTCACCAAACCTGTTTGAAAACTATGGAGTCAGTCTATGTGATAAATTATGGCAACCTGAAGTAAGACAGAAGTAGATTAGAGATGGAGTGGGGTATGCTGAGGCAACCAGTGTGGCTCCCATTTTCTGCTTGGGTGCCAGTGGGGATAGTGGTACCAACTAAGCAAATGTAAAAAGAGTAATGTGTCAGAGAAAGATGTCAGTGAGTCTCCAGTGCCTGCCAACTATCAGGGTGGACAGCAGTCTGGAAGCTAATTTGTAGGTAAGAAACTCTAGAGAGAAATACGGGTTAGAAATGGAGATGTGGGAATTGTCAGCGTTGAGTTGGAAAGTAAAACCATTAGCATTATTGGGACTGTAGAGGAATGATGCATAATAGAATACAGTGTCAGGTGGGCAAAGGATGAAACTCTGATGAGCACCAACTTTTAAAGGGTCCAGAGGAGGGATGAAGAGCTCATGGGAAGAAATAGTCACAAGGGCAGAAAGAACACTAGGAGACAGAAATGTTATGAAAGCCAATGAGGTATGGAATTTATAGCAAAAGTTATCAACAGAATGAATGAAACATTGCAAATAGATCCAGTTTTATATATGCAGATATAATCCCCAATGTTATTGATAATAAAGGAATCGCATTTCCTGCTAATAATCCAAATGGTGAGTTTCAGGAGGCACTAGAGAAAAATGGAGGCTGTTCCCTTGGGGAGAGAGAGAGATAGGAAGAAAGGAAGGGAGGGATGGAAAGAGGAAGAGTGTGTGTGTGTGTGTGTGTGTGTGTGTGTGTGTGAGAGAGAGAGAGAGAGAGAGAGAGAGAGAGAGAAAGGAAGAAACCGCATGCTAATTTGCTAATGGGAACTAACTGGAAAAGGCCAAAACATAGTTGGGAGGTACTGATACAACATTGTAGGATTTTCTACTATCTTTATAGGAACACAGGAAATAAGTTGTGGAGTTGACTTGGGATACAGATGATTGCAATAAAATTATAGAGAACACAAGGCCATTGGAAGCAGGCGTGGTTCACTTACTGACTAGAATAACTAGAATCCAAGAAGCCTCTTAGATTATGAATGAGATAGGAGTTGTTATGCTATTTTTTATGGTAAAGATCTTTAATGTGCTATTATAAACAGCAGAACTCTGAACCACTTCATATGAAAGTGGGGAGGGTCATTTAGCACCTAATGTGAGGCACACACTCCTGAGTGGCATGCATACTTACTTTGACGGTACTGCCTCTTCCTCCACCTGTGAATTGTTAACCCTACATATCCCTGGAGAGACAGATAGCACTAGATCAAATCAAAAGATAAAAAAGTGCATGCCAACCCTTCAGAAATCTTTGGCTTCATAGCTTTAACTGATAAATATATCCCCTTTCTGAACTCTATGTAGTTAACCATGTTTTTGGATATATGTATTACTAAATGTATATTGGCTAACCAGTGCCTAACTGAGGGTGTGTTTTTATGCAAATTTATTTTTGCATATTTGAAATGTTTCACTAAAAATTGCTTCATACACATGGGAAATTGCACACGCAACCAAAAGCCATTGGATAAAACTATTGGAAACACAGGGCTCTATTAATACTAATGATATTCATGATAGTTAATAATATAATATTAATAGTGCTAATGCTCATTTACCCTGTTAGCAAGAGAAATATTTTTTTTTTGCAGTACCAGGGATTGAACCCAGGGGCGTTCTACCTCCGTGCTACACCCCCGGCCCTATTTTTTATACTTTATTTTGAAACTGGGTCTCACGAAGTTGTGGAGGGCCTCACTAAGTAGAGAGAGAGAGACAGGGAGAGAGAGAAAGAGAGAGAGCTGAGGCTGGCCGCAAACCCAGATCCTCCAGTCCGCCTCCCAAAGTATTGGCATTACAAGTGTGCGCCACCACGCCCGGCAAGAGAAATATTTTTCAATTGTCTGAATTCAAATTATTTCATGAGTGTGTTACCATTTGCGTATTTACATAACAGCCCTAAGAAATAAACTATTGGTACTATTTTGTATATTACCATTCATTGTAAACTCTGGCAGCACCCGTTAACAAAGTAAAAAGCAAATAAATAGTTCATATAATCAAAATCTTTTTAAATAAAAATAATAATAAAATTAATGCTAGAAAGGTTAAGTAAATTACTGTGACACAGCTGGAGCTAAGCTCCAAGCCCCCTGACCCTGTTGCAAGGTTGTTCCTTCTGAATATACCACCTTTGTAGTTGTACTGCTTTAATCCAACTCTAAGATCATCCTAAGTAAGAATGTACTTCACATCCTAGGTGAGGATGTACCACAGTTCAGCCTCTCTTAAATGGGCAAGCATGTGAATTCCTTTTCCCAGTTGGCCACAGAAGAGTATGATCCAGGCCATGGCCCTGGATCTGGACCAGGATGGGATGCCCCCTCTTCATCTCCTCATGCAGGCTTTGTATCATCCCACATCATCACAAGAAGAGTGACTACAGTAATATACAATACAATAAGAGAGACTGTATTCACATAACTTTCATTACAGTGTATTGCTAGAATGTTCCGTTTTATTATTGTTGTTGTTAATCTCCTCCCATGCCTAATTTATAAATTAAACTTTATCATAGCTGTGTATAGATAGGGGAAAACATGGTATATATATATAGGGTCCAGTAATATTCGTGGTTTTAGGCATCCCCTGGTGGAGAAACAGGGACTACAGTGGAGAGAATGATGATGGCTTTCCTCTTACCTATAGTTCGTCTTGCTCAGTGAAGTTGTGGGAACCATGGCTGTCAGCAGATATTGGTGCACAAATCTGCCAAATTATGTCTGTAAAGAAGAAGTCTACCCAATCACAAAAGAAGAGATGTGGAAGTTCAGAGCAACACCCTCTAAGGAACCAAGGGGGAAAATTAGGATAAAATTATGAAAGATCCTCATCCAACACACTATTTTTTAATGGTTTCTTTTCTTTTCAACTTTTAGGTGGTTTTTGCTCTTACAGACTTTGTGATCGAAAATCTTGGAAAAAAATTTGTGGAGACACCGCCTGTGGACCTGGCTACTCTGTATCAGGACATGTCCTATAACACTCCGCTGGTGTTCATACTAAGCACAGGCTCGGATCCCATGGGGGCATTCCAGAGGTTCGCCCGGGAAAGCGGGTATTCTGAAAGGTAAGGTCACACTGTGTGCTCTGCATCTCTTTGTTAAAATGGGCCTCTATTCTTCCTACGATGGTGCTTGAACTCTTCCATTCAGGTATTCTTTACTAAACAAATTAATATGTGCTAATATTTAGCTATATATGTTATTAAAATGAAGTAAAACACCATAAAAGCAGGTATAAATTTCACTTGGGCCTCCCAGTAGCAGCACCCAGGGGACCCAACCTTTAGATTTAGTAGAAGTAACTGGCTCACACAATTTCAGAGACTAAGAAGTCCCAAGATCTGCAATCAGCAAGCTAGAGACTGAGGAGAGCTGATGATGTATAGTCCCAGGCTGAGCCCAAAAGCCTGAGGACCAGGAGAGCCGAAGATACAAGTCCCAATCCAAAGTCATCAGGCTTGAGACACTAGAAGAGCCAGTGTTTCATTCTGAGTCTAATGGCCAGAAGAGACCAGTGCCCCAATTGAACAGGCAGGATGAGTTAGTTCCCCTGCTTCAGCCCAGCTGAGTGCTGAAGTTCGGCAGGACCCAAGACACACACGAGAACCCACATGCAAATCTCAGAGATTTCTCGTTGTTGTTACTTCAGGCATTTAATGAAATGTCTCTTGAATTCCTAACTGATCACTAAGCCAACCAAATAGATGTCAGTGTCTAGAATACAGATGTTACAAAACTAATTCACAAAAGTCATTAAATAGACCAAAAACAAGTAGCAGCAACAAATAGTGGAGAGGGAACAATCTGATTTCTATAGTTGCCACATTCATAATTAAAATGTCCACTTTGCATCAAAAAAATCATAAGATATCCAAAGACATAGGGAAGTATGGCCCATTCACAGGAAAAAATAATTAATAGACCCTGATGAGCTCATTTAACTTATTAAACAAAAATTTTATTTTTATGTATTTTCATTTTTAAATGACACATAGTAATTGTACATATTTATGGGGAACCAGTCTGACATTTTGATATATGTATATAATAATTATCAGATCAGAGTAAATGACATATCTGTCGCCTTGGACATTTATTACTTCTTTGTGTTGGGAGCATTCAAAACTCGACTATCCATTTGAAATATTCAACTAATTGTTATCAACCATAATTATCCTACTGTGCCATAGAGAGTTAGAGGTTATTCCTGCTATCCAGCCATATCCCGTACTCATTAACCATCCCCTCTCCACCCCCATCCCCACACCCTTCCACTATCCTAGTCTCTAAATATGCTCATATAGCTCATGGAAAACAAAGAACGAAAGCAAAACATAAGAATGGTGTCTCATCAAAATAGAGAATATCAATAAGCAGAATTTATAAAAAGGAACAAAGTAGAAATTCTAGAGATGAAAAGTACAATAACTGGAATGAAAATATTACTAAAGAGATACAACAGCATGTGTGAGGAGGCAGAAGAAAGGGCCAGTGCACAGGATGATAGAAATTGAGATTTCTCAACTTGAAGAGCAGAAGAAAAAAGGATAAAGAAAAATGAATAGAGCCTAAGAGATGTGAGACAAACCACCAAACACACCAACATAATGAAAGTCCCAGGAGAGGAGAGAGAAAGAGGTAGAAAGACTATCTGAAGAAATACACTGTATGAGCTGAGCCATCTCTGTTCAAGCTGGTGCATTCCGGCTTTCAGGCCTCCAGATTGGGACTGAGTTACACCAAAGGCTTTCCTTATTCTTCAGCTTGCAGAAGGCAGATGGTGGGGACTTCACTGTCTCCATAAATTCATCCACTAACTCCCATTAAATATGTGCGTATAGAGCCCGGCGAGGTGGTGCACACCTGTAATCCCAGTACTTGGGAGGCTGAGACAGGAGGATCACAGGTTAGTGGCCAGACTCAACAACTTAGCCAGACTCTCAGCAACTTAGCGACACCTTGTTTCAAAATAAAAATTTTAAAAGGTCTGGGGGTGTAGCTTGGAGGTAGAATGCTCCTGGGTTCAATTTCCAGGGGAAAAAATAAAATAAAATATATATGTATATATATACATACACATGTGTGTGGATATCATGGGGAATATATATATAAATAAATAAATATATATATATATCATATATACTATTAGTTCTTCTGGAGAACTCTAAGACAGTGAATATGAGATTTCTTTTTGTACTATATGATTCCTTTATATAAAATTCAAAAACAAGCAAAATTAATCTATGGTGTCAGAATTCTACACTGCTGTTGCCTTTGAGATACTAATTAGTAGCATGCTGAAAATGATCTGTCTTTTGACCTGGATAATGGTACATGAGTGTGTTCACTTTGGAAGAACATATTAAGCCATACACTAAGGGACATATGTGATATGTCTCTGGGGTGTCAGCAAAGTTCTCAATCACAAGTGTTCATTTCTGGTCACTCATAGAACTCTATATTTGTTGGTATTTTTGTACTTTTCTATGTGTGTGTTATAATAAAAATGTTTTTAAAGCAAGAAAAATATTTGTACATTTGTTAGAATTAGAAATGTGTATATTGCAAACAAGAGTCTATTATACCATATTTACATTTTTTTAAATATCTGCACTGCTTAAAAATATCATAAAACTGTTGTTTGTTTGTTGTTGCTGTTCAATTCAGGGTGCAATCAATTTCTCTGGGGCAAGGACAAGGACCCATTGCTGAGAAAATGATCAAGGATGCAATGAAAACAGGAAACTGGGTATTTTTGCAAAACTGCCATCTTGCTGTTTCTTGGATGTTAGCAATGGAAGAGCTAATCAAATCCTTCACAGATCCAAGTATGTTGAGCACAAAGAATTTGCAGAATAATATCATTTTTGTAGCTTTTCTTGTTGAATCCAGTCCTTGTTGAATCCTTGTTGAATCTAGTCTTTATTGTAGGCATTGTGTTTCCTCTTATTATAAAAGAGAAATTTGAGCACTAGGCAGGTTTAGTTAAGTTACACAACCTGGATTCAGAAAGAAAAAAAAAAGTCTTCAGGTTCCAGGGGGTTGATGCACTGAGTCATTTCTGATTCATATGACCTTCTATGGGAGGCCACTTGAATTTGAGGGGCATGATAAAAAGAAATGGAAAACCAGACTTAGGTCAAAGAAGGGAAATTAAATCTTTCCCTATAAAATAAAAGAAGTACAGAATGAGGAGACCATGTGGAGATCCACCAACGGGCCTAAGATATCCAGAACCCTTTGTCTGGGGTCTTCCTTTGTGCCCTGACCATAGAAAGTTTTCTGGGAAGCCATGTGGACAATCTTGGAATTCACTTTCTTGGGGCTCTTGTCATGGTGAGGAGCTGGTCCTTCTCAGAGTAGCTGGTCTGTACTAGTTCCTGAGCTGCCTTCCCTGAAAGGCCCCCACTGCCTGCCTGGCCCATTCCCATTGATGTCCCTGCCTCTTGCAGCTGCTTCCAACAAGGGTAAGGAGTTGTGTGTGTGTGTGTGTGTGTGTGTGTGTGTGTGTGCGCGCGCGCACGCGTGTGTGTTTGTGTGTGTGTGTGTGTGCGCGCGTGTGTGTGTGTGCGTGTGTGTGTGTGTGTGTGTATGTTTCCGGGGATTGAACCCATGGGAGTAATACATCTGAGCTACACCCCCAGCCCTATTTTATTTTTTATTTTGAAACACGGTCTCACAGCCGGGTGTGGTGGTGCATGCTTGTAATCCCAGTACTTTGGGAGGCGGAGACCGGAGGATCCGGGTTTGCGGCCAGCCTCAGCTCGCTCTCTCTCTCTCTCTCTCTCTCTCCCTTTCTCTCTCTCTCTCTCTCTCTCTCTCTCTCTCTCTCTCTCTCTCTCCATAGTGAGGCCCTCCGCAACTTCGTGAGACTCGGTTTTCAAAATAAAGTATAAAAAATAGGGCCAGGGGTGTAGCGCGGAGGTAGAAGGCCCCTGGGTTCAATCCCCAGTACCGCAAAAAAAAAAAAGAAAGAAACAGGGTCTCACTAAGTTGTTGAGGTTCTCACTAAATTGCTGAGGCTGGCCTCAAACCTGTGATCCTCCTGTCTCAACTTCCCAAGTACTGGAATTAGAGACCACCACATCTGACATATTGTCTACCCTGTCCACTCTTTTGCAGTACAGATAAGGGATGGCCTGCCCCCCTGCTGAGACCTTCTACTTATATTTAAATGGAAAATGAGCAAAAGTTTTTAAGTAGTGGGAAATGACAAGAAGGTCTTCACTATAGTTCAGGGGTCTCTGATAATAAGATTTTAATTATGATAAAGATACTGGGGAAGATATCAAAAAGGTGGTTCACTGCAGTGGTACTACATGGGCCTCTGAAACATGGAGATGTCGTTCAGCTTCACTGTGACCAAAACAAGAGTGTTTTCCAGTTCTTCAAGGAGACTGGACATCTAAAGAACCAGCTAAAGTCTTTTGTGGGTTTTAAGTGTTTGCAGCTCACAAAATGTTAAGTAGGTAGAAAAATCCTCCTCTGGCCCTTGCTAAAATCATTTAAACCTAACCATTTGAGTTCTGATATTAACTTGAACCAGTATAAAACAAAATACATTTGGGTAGTAAACTGTAAAGAGAAAGGAAAAGAAAGAGAAAATGAAATAAAAACCAAACCCTCTAGACTTGAAGTTGTAAGGCCTTGGTAGAGTTCTGCCCCATTGCTTCAAGACTGTGCATACCACATCTCTTCTCTGGGCCTCAGTTTACCCAGCTATAAAATGACTGCAGATGATTGTAGCTGAAAGTCCTGTACTAAGATGGTTTCTAAGATTGTCTTTCAACTCTAAATTTCTGCGACGTCTGTGAACATTAAGATGCTTGGTGCTGGGTATGAGGGTGTGTGATTCACAGCACCAAAAAAAAAATGCTTGATGCATTTGCAATTATAAGTGGAAAAGTATGAAAAAAGATGTTTCTCCAAACCTAGCCTTTTTTTCTCCTTGGTTTTTCGGTTTGTGAAATCATTAGCATGTAAGACTTTGGAAGACTCCAGTTGCTATTTTCTTCTATGCCTGTTTTACCATGCAAGCACCTTTAGTATTGGTCTAGAATTATACTAGAACTAATTTTAAATTTTAGCTATTTAATGTGGCTCATAGATTTAGATTGCCAAAAAAACAAATTCAGCTTTGATCTGCATCACATATTCAAAGAACATTTTGGAACCTGCATGTACCATGCCCTGTTCTAGGTGCTTACAATATGTCATGAGCAAACTATTCCGTTAACATAGATGAGACATGTTTGTGTCTTTCAACAATGTCAGAATTTATTGAATAACAATAAATTCACAAGCTACATCACTTTCATCAACTTTTTTTTGTGATACTAGGGATTGAACCCAGGGGCATTCTACCTCTGAGCTATACCCCCAGCCCTATTTTTTATTCATTATTTTGAAACAGAGTCTCACTAAGTAGCGGAGGGCCTCACAAAGTAGCTGAGGCTGGCCGCGAACCTGCAATCTTCTGGTCTCAGCGTCCCAAGTACTGGGATTACAAGCGTGCGCCACCATGCCCAGCTAATCAACTTTAATTCACTGAAATACTCATGGTTCACTATGTTTCATGATCAAGGCAATCACATGTTCTTTTATTCCATTCCTATCTTAACTACTAATATCTGTAACACTCAAGTCACGCATCATACTTCACACAGTGTGTGTGTGTGTGTGTGTGTGTGTGTGTGTGTTACAGAAAGGCTAAGAAAGGGTTAAGTCAGCCACAGAGTTTCAAGAGACTGCGCCAAGAGCAAAGGCAGAGAGCAGATACAGAAGCCAGAAGTCACTGCAAGTGGTCAGATGAGGGTTTTAACAAGTGAGTTTGCAGAGTCAGGGGAGGGTCCCACAGAGGGCAACTTCAAAGTAGCAGCTGGAAGTGGGCAATGTGTTGCTGTGTTGTTGCTCATTGTCCTCAGGGACAGAGTCAGAAGTTTGTTGCTATGGTGATTTTCCTGGGTAAGGTTCATGAGGCTATGGGTCAGTGTGCCACTGTGTTCCGCCCTGGGCGGCTTCACCTTCTGTGGGTCTTAGGTGAGAGGGTTGCATCTGCTCAGATTAAGCTCCTATAGCTAGTGTTTCTGATATAATTTGCTATATGTCCATATGTTCCTAAATTAATTTTTTTTTTTTTTTTTGCTGTACCAGGGATTGAACATGGGGGCGTTCTACCTCCGCGCTACGCCCCCGGCCCTATTTTTTTTTTATACTTTATTTTGAAACCGGGTCTCACGAAGTTGCGGAGGGCCTCACTAAGGAGAGAGAGAGAGAGAGGGAGAGACAGAGACAGAGAGAGAGCTGAGGCTGGTCGCGAACCTGAATCCTCCGGTCTCCGCCTCCCAATGTACTGGGATTACAAGCATGCGCCACCACGCCCGGCCTAAGTTAATTTTTCAACTTGATAAGTTAGTTTGATATGTTTTTTTATTGGCATGCATAAATTATTTATCAATTTGTGCCTTATGGTTGTGCTGGGCAGATGGTGGTTGTTTACTTGTACAAACAAGGTGTAGGGGCAGGGTCATCCTGCCTTGGTTCTTGTACTCAGAATGGAGTAACTTCACAGCAAACTATGGCTTTATAGAAGAGAGTAACTCAGAGCAGAGCACAGCCTGAAGACTACTGTTCTCTACCTCATGAAGTCACTCAGAGCAGGGCAGCGCCTGCTCTCCACAGTCTGTTGGTGAACAGAAACAACCATTGATAGCTGCCCTTGTAGAGCTAACATTCTAGGAGGAGGAGGCAGACAACAAGCCACATACTAAATAAGTAACTGATAGAGGAGGATAGAATGTGGATGTGCTTTGGAAAAATAAACAGGAGAGTAAGGTTAAGGAGGATCAGAAAGAGATGGGAGAAGGAAGAGGATAGCAATTTTAAATGGTGTGGTCTGGGCAGGCCTCTTTGAGAGGTGACATTTGACCAAGACAGGAAGAAAGTGAGAGACTCCAAGTGAAGAGCATTCCAGGAAGAGGAACGGCCAGTGCAGAGGCGTGGGGAAGGAGCCATGCTGACCTGTTTGAGAAACTATAATCCCAGTACTTGGGAGGCTGAGACCGGAGGATCCAGGTTCGGGGCCAGCCTCAGCTACTTAGTGAGGCCCTCCACAACTTCGTGAGACCCTGTTTCAAAATAAAGTATAAAGCCGGGCATGGTGGCGCACGCTTGTAATCCCAGTACTTTGGGAGGCGGAGACCGGAGGATCCGGGTTCGCAGCCAGCCTCAGCTCGCACACGCTCGCTCGCTCTCTCTCTCTCCCTCCCTCCCTCCCTCCCTCCCTCCCTCCCTGT
>PVJS01026333.1:0-27090 GCA_004027185.1 Glis glis | reverse complement strand
GGTCTCAAAATAAAGTATAAAAAAATAGGGCTGGGGGTGTAGCGCGGAGGTAGAACGCCCCTGCATTCAATCCCCGGTACCGCAAAAAAAAAAAAAAAAAAAAATTCTTGGGAGTTTACCATTAATAATGCTAAAACTGGGAATCTCTAGTTAGAGATTCCCAGTTCATGTAATTCCTCCAGGTTAGAATACTACATCATAAGGTAAAATAAGGAAAAAACATTGAATATTCCCCACTTGATATTTATCTAAATGCACAAGTTTTCCTGTTTTCTTAGTCACTGAATAATAAGGGCAGAAAAAATGGAGGGTAAATTTTGTTCTTAAGTAAAATCTCAAGTATGGAATTACCCCAATTGCCTTCTTTCTTAGTCCACTAACATTGCTATAGCAAAAGTCCTTAGGCTGAGTAACTTCTAAGCAACAGGTATTTTTGCTTACAGTTCAGAGTGTCAGGAGATTTGTGTCTGGCGAGGGCCTGTTCCTCACAGATGGCCCTTTCTATGTGTCCCTCAAGCCTTTTTTATAAGAGCACTGCATCATTCATGGAGAACAGAGCCCCATGACCTAATGACCTCCCAAAGGTTGTGTAATGGATATAATTATACATCCTAGTGTATTTGATGTTTTATTAAGGACAAAAAAGTACATCTCTAAAATTATGTCAAATTTTCCAATATTAAAAGTGCATACTGTTTGACACTGTTCTATTAATGGGAAATTAATGGCCAGTTTCTAAAATATTTACTATACATACAGAAGAACTTCATGTTAGCCCTCTATCACTAATTCCATTTGACAGTCACTAATTTTAATATAGAGGTATGATCAATGATATCAAGTGTGCATAAATAGCTTATTTCTATATAAATTATAAAAATTCAGGTGACTAACATAAATATATTATATTTTAAATAGTTATGATTTATAAAATTGAAACATTATAATGTGGGAGTAAAGAAAGCACATTAGGTAAATTTTAAATATATATGTGTATTTGTGCATGTGTATAGTTATATAATTGATTCCAAATTAAGAAATTCATTTGAATATATTAACTGTAAAAAGTATTATATAGATAAAGTCAATTCTTTTTTCCCTCTTCACATTTAAAATTATTCCTTTCTTCTCCTTTTTCCATTTCCTGCTGCTAGAGGCAAATACATATTACTCTAATTATAGATACAGGGTCAATTCACTAAATAGACTAAATCTAAAAACACTCTCAAAATGAGCTATAAACCATATTATATTATTTATTATAAATAAATTTAATATGGTCTCTATAAAGTTTTCTCAGTGTACTAATAGTCATCCTATAATAATAATAATAATAATAATTATTATTATTATTATTATTTATATTACTATTTTGATGCTGGAGATTGAACCTGAGGCCTCAATTCTGCTAAGCACTCACTCCATACCAAGCTACCTCCTAAAGCCCCACACAATCTTTTATTTATTTATTTATTTATTTATTTATTTATTTATTTTGTGTGTGTGTGTGTGTGTGTGTGTGTGTGTGTGTGTGTGTGGTACTGGGGTTTGAACCCAGGAGCATTCTTCCTCTGAACTATATCCTCAGCCCCTATTTAATTTTTTAAATTTGAAACAGGGTCTCACAGTTGATGAGGGCCTCCCTAAATTGCTGAGGCTTGTCTTCAATCCTCCTGTCTCAGCCTCCCAAGTACTGGGATTATAGGCATGCTCCAATGTGCCCAGCTACAATCTTTTCCTGATTTATAAATTTATGTGTTTTGTTTTGAACATGATGTTTCAATGTTGTCCTTATGCTTTAAGAATGTTATTGTTGTCTTAAAGCTAAGGGTTTTATTTTTCAGTAATTTGGAAAACCAAATAATTTTAATAATTGAAAAACCAAATAATTTTATACATAGAAAATGGCCATTCTCTAAATAAATGTTGACTTAAGTTATAGTTAAAGATTATAGTTAAAGATTATAGTTAAAGATTATAGTTTTAATCTTTTTGTGGTACCAGGGATTGAACCCAGGGACATTGTACCTCTGGGCTATATCCCCAGCCCTATTTTTTTATTCTTTTTTTTTTTTTTGCGGTACCGGGGATTGAACGCACGGGCGTTCTACCTCTGCGCTACGCCCCCGGCCCTATTTTTTTTTTATACTTTATTTTGAAACCGGGTCTCACGAAGTTGCAGAGGGCCTCACTAAGGAGAGATAGAGATAGAGAGAGAGAGAGACAGGGAGAGAGGGAGCGAGAGAGCTGAGGCTGACCGCGAACCCGGATCCTCCGGTCTCCGCCTCCCAAAGTACTGGGATTACAAGAGTGCGCCACCACGCCCGGCTACTTTTAATCTTTTTAATGTACTATTTAGAAATATAGATCTTGAAGAAATTGATCGAAGATAGGTTTAGGATATTTTTTTCTGCATAACAGAAAAATTTGCAGAATTTACTAAAATAATTAAATTACTTCTGTATCACAATATTGAGATTAAATGCTTCCTTTGCTGTTTATAACTTGAAATAATTATAGAGAAAACATTTCAAAAATATTGAGGATGTAAAACACTCCAATTTGTTTACAGATAATAATAGTAATAAAAAAAAAGGATGGCGCATTCCATAGCAATAAGACCATGATCACATTGACCCCAAAAGAGGTTTGATAAAAGCTGAATTGGTCAATGTTATATTTCTAAGACTAGTGTGCTCTGTAGTATAAAAGATAATTTTCCAAAGAGATCAAAATATTTCTCTGCAATTGCAAGACCTACTAGTAGAAGAAAATTGGCACAACAGCAAGATAGTTCCCACATACATTACAAATACCAAATAATCTGGAGATATATACAGATTTCTTCAATGATGACTTTTTAGGTTAATAAGAAAAAGAAGTTACCAGCTCCAAATAAAACTTTAGGCTACTTCAAAACCAAAACTTTTTTAAAAAAAATAACAAACTTAAAGAATAACAAAAAAGTGATAATTGTTCATTCTAAGTTACTTTTATTTTTTAACACTCTTATTGGTGCATTATAGTGTTACATCATAATGTGGTTTAGAGTGCTAGTGACACATGCTCCCTCCCCGTTCTCTTTCTTCCTCATACAACATATTGAGATTGGCATTGGTATTCTCACATATGTACATAATATCCCTGAAAGTGATTACTTCGTTAATTCTTCCCCTCCGTCTCCCCAAGACCACTTCCCTCGCTCCACTGGATTTTCTCCTCCATTATCTAACATCTGTTGATGGACACCTGGGTTGGTTCCATTTTTTGGCTATTATTAACTGTGCTGCTATAAAAATGGATATGCATGTATTACTAAAATATCCTCATTTCATTCCCTTTGAAAAGATACCCAGGAGTGGTATAGCGGGATCATATGGTGGATCCATTCCCAGTTTTCTGAGGAATCTCCACACTGATCTTCATAGCAGCTGCACTAATTTGCAGTCCCACCAACAGTGTAGAAGAGTTCCTACTTCCTCACACCTCACCAGCATTTATTGTTGTTTGACTTTTTGATGATTGCCATTCTAATCAGGGTTAGATGGAATCTCAGTGTAGTTTTAATTTGCATCTCATTGATTGCTACTGATGTTGAACATTTTTTCATATATGTATTGACCATTTGTATTTCTTCTTTTGTGAAATGTCTTTTTAGTTCAACTGCTCATTTCTTAATTGGATTATTCTTTTTTAGTGTTAAGTCTTTTGAGTAATTTGTGTATTCTAGATGTCAGTCCTATATCAGAGGAATAGTTGACAAAGAGCTTCTCCCATTCTGTAGGCTCTTTCTTTAAACTCTTGATGGTTTTCTTTAATGAGCAGGAACTTTTTAGTTTAACATGATCCCATTTATTAATTCTTATTTTAATTTCCTGAGCTTTGGGGGTCTTATTGAGGAAGTTTCCACCTATGCCTATATGTTGGAGTGTTGGACTTGTGCCCTCCTCTAGTACTTTCAAAGTCTCTGGTCCAATTTTCAGGTCTTTGATCCATCCTGAGTTGACTCTTGTGCAGGGTGAGAGGTAAGGAATTAATTCCATTTTTCTACAAATGATAACCAGTTTTCCCAGCACCATTTGTTGAAAAGGCTGTCTTTTCTCCAATGTATGGTTTTGGCACCTTTGTCAAAATCAATTGTCTAAAAGTGTATGGATTTGTTTCAGTATCTTCTATTCTGTTCCATTGATCTATGTGTCTGTTTTTGTGCCAGTACCATGCTGTTTTATTACTATAGCTCTGTACTATAATTTTAAGCCAGGCATTGTGATGCCTCCTGCATGGTTCTTATTGCTGAGAATTTCTCTGGGTATTCTGGGTCTTCAACACACTCTCATACCACTAAATAATTCTTCCAGACAAAAAATAAGTAAAGACTCTTCAGACCAAAAGGACACTATAAACCAAATGGACAGAATATTCCAACTAACAACAGCTGAATATACAATCTTCTCAGCTGTTCATGGAGCCTTTTCCAAAATAGACCATATTCTGAGCCACAAAGCAAGTTCCAGCAAATTAAAAAAATGTAGTATAATTCCTTGCATCTCTTCAGATGATAATAGAATGAAAGTAGAAATCAACAACAGGAAGACTAAAAGAAATGACATAAATACATGGTGATTGAATGATACACTTATGAATGAGGACTGGATCAGAGAAAAAATAAGGGGAGAAATCAAAAACTTCCTAGAATTAAATGAAAATTGAGACACAACATACCCACCCTTCCCCAGACCACCTCCTTGGCTCCACGGGAGTTTCTCCTCCATTATTTAAAGTCCCTCTTCTATCCCAATTACTCCCTAGCTTCTACCTATGAGAGAAAAAAAAAACATAAGACCCTTCACTTTCTGTGACTGGCTAATCTCACTTAACATAATATTCTCCAGGTCCATCCATTTTCCTGCAAATTTCATAACAGATGAATGGATTACAAAATTATGGGAAATATACACAATGGAATTTCTTATATACTTTTATACGTACATTGTAATTATACATCACAGTGAGGTTCAAAGTGATACAAACATACATGCACACAGCACTTGATGTAGTACCAGATGGAGTACTAGAAAAAAGTTGGTCAGGTATGGTGGCACATGTCTATAATCCCAGTACTTGGGAGGCTGAGACAGGAGGATCACAGGTTCAAGGACAGCCTCAGCAAGTAGTTAGACTCTCTGCATCCTAGTGAGACTGTGTTTCAAAACAAAAAATAAAACTAGGCTAAGGTTTTAGCTTATAGGTAGAATGCCCTGAGTCCAATCCCCGTAACACACACATGGACACACACACACACACACACACACACACACACACACACACAAGTTGGAGGTACAATACCTGCCTCCTAGGTCTTTTTTGGATAATTAGGATAGTGAAAACATGAACTGAGTTAAATAAGACTAAATAAGAAGCAGATTTTTCTGAAAGAAAGAATGTTATTAATATAATAAATTTTATATGCAAACTCGGAAGTTATCTCAGAATCAAATACATAGATACAAGAGAAACTAGTTAGTCTTTGAAGATAATGTATTGTGAAGTGAATTACAAAAAGAGTTCAAAAATGAGATTTTTAGTTACTGTCTTTTCTTATATGTCTTTTTCCAAATTTCCCTTATAAAGTAGCAACTCTCCCTCCCCATTTTATAGAAAACGATGGCTCAGAGCAGTGAACTCAGTTTCTCAAGGTCATGCAAAGTAAAAGGAAAACCAATGTTCAGAACTGCAAACCTTTAGCTGTTTACAACACATCATTAAAGCGAGAAAGAGTTGTTTAAAGAAAGGAGGAGAGCTAGAGTGAAATGTTGTTATCAGCAAGGTTCAAGAAATATTACTCAAATGAATTAAAAGCGCAAAGAAGTGATAAAGTTTAATGAGTCAGTGCCTTCACAACCGGATAAAAATATCCAGATCTTATATAAATAATATTCTTTGAAGGGAGATTGGAAGGTCATCAACATAACTGTCAAATGCTTATAAATGAAAACATAGATAGCTATGGATTCAAAAATTAATGAAAATCTGATTTATGTTTTGGAGAGAGTGAATTAAAAGTTGATATATGGAGGTTTAATATAGCTACATAGGATGGCTTATTTGCACCGTTAGATCTAGCTGGAAATTTCCAACAAGGTTATTATTGAACACCAGGACTCCAAACTGCATGGGCAGATGCAAGGCCTGTCTCCAAGTCCAGATGTAAAAGCTCATCTTGGCAAGATTCAAAGCTCGTCTGTACCTGAGTTATGTGGGAGAGTCTTACAGCTGAGGAGTTTAATTTACTTATGGCCTTAGAAAGATGTCTTTTTTTTCCAAATATAATTTTATTATTTCATTGTAATCACACATCATAATGAAGTTCAGAGTGATAGAGACGTATGCACACTGCACTTGATCTTCCCTCCAGATCCCAACACACTCCCCACCCTTCCCTGTACATGATATTGAGATTGGCATTGACAAATTAGTATATGTACATAGCTGCATTTGAAGTGCCCCCTCCCCCTTCGATCTCCCTCCCCAGTACCCTTTCCATCATTCTACTGGGGTTTATTCTTTATGTGGGGACCCTCTTGTATCACAATTAGGTTCCAAAGATATCTTTAAAAACAAAAAGGAGTTGGGTGTGGTGGCACACACCTGTAATCCCAGTACTTGAGAGACTGAGACAGGAGGATCATAGGTTGGAGGACAGCCTCAGCAACTTAGCACAACTCTCAGCAACCTATCAAGACTGTTTCAAACAAAAAATAAAAAGAGCTTGGGGTGTTGCTTATAGATAGAATGCCCCTGGATTCAATCCCCAGTTACACACACACACACACACACACACACACACACACACACACACATACACACAGGAGAGGATATTTTTCCTTTTAGCTAGTAGTCTTTTGATGTAATCATTTCACAATGTTTTGATGATCTCAAGTGCTATATATGAGATCAAGCCTTGACGTTGATAACTGGGCTGCTTATTTGCAGAATGTAGATGACATCTTTGCTTCTATCTATGCTGCATCATCTGAAGCATATCCACCTCCTATTCCAGTCCTATCTCCTGTACTTTACAAACCTAGACTTGCATGAAGAAGTGAGGAAACATTTTTTTTAAGTTCCCACATGATTCACTATGTCTAACAGTGTAACAAAAACCACATAAAAATCTCTTACTAACAATGAAAGTACAGTAACTAAAGCTAACTTAAAAAAAGAAAAACAAGGTCCAATATTATACATAACAGATTTGTGTTAGCTTCCAGTGGAGTGAGATGGAGAGAGAATGGGATTGCTTTGGAGGAGCCATGAAGGCAGGCAATTAGTATCATCATTAGGATGTGTACTTAATGCAATTTTACTGAACACATACCGGATATTTTTTTTGTTCAGTCACAATGTAGTAAAAACAATATAGCAAAGAAAACACAGAAAAAATCCTGAATTTGAATTATTGAAATTACTAAGAATTTAGAGGAAGAACAAACTCTCTGGCTTTGATGCAAAATTAGAAACCAAGATAGAAAAAATCACTTAAGAATAAAAGAATTTCTGAATGTAAACGAAAAGACTTATTTAATTAAAAAATCATAGCACCCCCTTTTAAATTATGGGTCAGAGTCTCAATTAAGGCAATATTAAAATGTGTTTTAAGAGAGGCCAAGGACTCTTAGCATAATAAAACAAAATCACCAGAAAACTCAAACATCAGCACAAAAGCTGGATCCTTTCCAAGAAACCTTGGCATGGCAAAGTAGATCAATTTATAAGCTGCATCTATTCTGCAAGAGTGTCAGCCAATTAAACTTAACATTTTCTTGAATATACATTACAGTTTTAGGAAGGAAAGATGTGGTGCATTTGTTCAATCAAGCTTGTTGAGAAATTTTTATTGAAAATATGATTAGCAATAACTACTAAAATTGCATTTTGAGGTTTTTCTAAGCTTTAAGATGTTGTACATTATAGAAGTTATACTGAGTCAGTTCCTGCCCTGAGTAAGTTATTCTCCAAATACAAGTCTAGAGTTTTAAAATCTAGAAACTCCAAAATCCTTATCTTCACCCTACAGGGCCTGTTCTTTCTTAGACAAAAATCCTCAATAGGCCCACACTTTTAATCATAATGACCCATCTTCTTACCTGCAATTCCTGAGATGCTCAGTAAACAAAAGATGCATAAGGAAAGTCATACACTTGGTCAAGCTCAGGCACCACCCATTGATAGGATGTCAGGAACCTAAGGATTCTGATGAAATCCAGACCTCCATCCCTGCCATGTACCCCTATCCACCCCCTCACAGGGGTCTCCTATAAAAAGGAACAGTAAAGACCCCAAAGATGCTCTCTCCCTCTTGAGGTAGCCCACATTCTCCCTTGAATGTGTATCCCCCACTTTCTTAAATAAACATCTGTCTTTGTCTCTGAAAAAAAAAAAACTGTTCAAATGTATCGATAACTATATTTTTAAATATATTTGTATTCAAATATATTTTGTTCAAATACATTATCACTTCAATATACTGAAAAATATCATTTTCTTAAAGTTTACAGTTTGATCTGAAATCTAATACATGAAAATATAACTTGCTACAAACAAATCTATATAAGGCATAACCAAACTGGAGCCAAATGGCTGGGTATGGAAGGGTTTATGTCATTTTCATTCAATTCAGTTATTTATTGAGGACTTTCTATGTGTCAGGTGCAAATTGTATAACAAGGGTGAATATGACCATAATTATCATGTCTAATTGAAACTACATTCCCCAAAGCGGTTTTTGGATACCATTTCATTGGTAAGTGGATAAAAATGTTCAGTTTTCTCTTTTTAAATTTTATCCCAATTGGATTTGAGGAATTAACTCTCTTTTGTTTAACTAGCTTTTTATTAACATTTTTAGTGTGTTGTAATTATACATCACAGTGAGATTAAACTGATACAAATATACATGCACCTAACATTTGTTGTATTTCTTTCCCCATTCGACCCTGCTCACCCCTCCTCCCTACCTGGTCATGCTGAGGTAGGATAGAAGAAATAATATTAGGTAGAAAGGAGACAAATTGGGAAGGAAAAATATAGTTTTAATATCTAGAAAATTCATAATCTCTAACTCCACCCTACAGGGTGTGTTATGACTTAGGCAGAAGCCTCCATGAGCCCACACCCTTAATCACAATGGCCCCTCTCCTCACCTGAGGCTCCTAAGATGCTTAGTAAACAAAGATCCATTAGGAGGGACAAGGTCAGACACCACCCAGCCACCACCCATTGATTCCTGAACCTGAGGATTAGGAGGAAGTTCACCACCCCAGCCATGTGCCCCAACCCCCCCCCAGATCTCCGATAAGATAAGAATAGGATCACAAAGATTCTGGGACCTCTCATGCTCTCGAGGTGGCCCGCGCTCTCCCTTGAACTGGCATCCTCACTTTTCCTTAATAAACCTCTGTCTTTGTCTCTGACCGGCGTGTGCTAAACTTCTTTTTTGTCATGTAAGTCAAGGACCTTGAGAGTCCTGAGGTGGGTTTCCATTCCCAAACCTGAGAACTCCTCAGAACCCCACAGAATGATTGTGTTCTCCCATGACAAAGCTATTCCTTTGATAGAAAAGATCTACTTATACTCTCACAGTAGCAATACCCTCATACATTGTTATAACATTATTTGAACTGTTCCCTTCTTTGATCCTCCTTTTCCCCCTCTCCACCTCCCTCTCCATGTCCTGTTCTACTATTCTACTGGTGTTGCTGCTCATTTATCTGAAGTCCTTTATGCTTCCTATTTTCTTTCTAGCTTCTGCATATGAGAAAAAATTCAACAGTTGACTTTCTGAGACTTGCTGATCTTACTTAGCATAATATTCTCTAGTTCCATTCATTTTCCTGCAAATGATATATTTTGTTCTTCTTTATGACTTAGTCAAACTGTGTGTATATACCACATTTTCATCATCCATTCATCTGTCTATGGACACTTATGTTGGTTCCCTAACTTGGCTATTGTAAATTGTGCTGGTATAAACATGGATATGCACATATCTACTAGAGTATTCTGTCTTTAATTATTTTGGAAAGATACCTAGGAGTGGTACAGCTAGATCATATGGTGGTTTCACTCTTAGTCCTTTGAGGAACCTCCTTACTGATATCCATAGTGGTTGTACTAATTTATAGTTCTGCCAATAGTGCATAAGAATTCCTATTTACTCACATCCTCGACAGCACTTGTTAGTGTTTGTACTCTTGATGATTGCTATTCTAATTGGAGTTAGATGGAATTTCAGTGTAGTTTTGATTTGCATCTCCCTGATTGCTAATGATGTTGAGCATTTTTTCATATATTTATTGGCCATTTGTATTTCTTCTTTTGAGAAGTGTCTATTCAGTTCAGTTACCCATTTTATTGTTTTTCTTTTAGTGTTAAGGTTTGCAAGTTTTTTATATGTGCATTCTAGATATTAGTCCTCTGTAAGAGTAGCTGACAAAGATTTTTCTCCCATTCTGTAGACTTTCACTTCAGACTCTTGATTGTTTTATTTGCTCAGAAGCTTTTCAACTTGATGCCATCCAATTTTATTGATTCCAGGTTTTAGTTCCTGAGCTTTGGAGATCTTATTGAGGAAATCTCTACCAATGTTTATATGTTGGAGAGTTGGTTCTATGTTTTCTTCTAGTAATTGCAAAGTTTATGGTCTGATTTCTAGGTCTTTGACTAACTTTCTCTTGATTCTTGTACAGGGTGAGAGATTGGGGTCTAATTCCATTCTTCTACATGTAAATATCCAGTTTTCCCAGTAAAACTTGTTGAAAAGGTTTTCTTCTCTCCAGCATATGTTTTTGGCTCCTTTGTTAAAAAACAACTTGCTATAAGTGTGAGGATTTTTGTATCTTCTATTCTGTTCTATTGATCGATGAATCTGTTTTTGTGTCAATACTATTCTGTTTTTGTGTCTATGTTGAACTAACCTTGTATTCCTTTATAGCAGCGCAGTTCAAAACAGTCAAATTTTTTGGAACCAACCTAGGTGTCTGTCAGCATACCTGGATAAAGAAAATGTGGTGTATATACACCATGGACTTCTACTCAACCATAAAGAAGAACAAAATTATGACATTTGCATGAAAAATAGATGAAACTGGGGCATATTATGCTGAGTAAAAACAGCCAGTCTCTGAAAGTCAAGAGTTGTATGTTTTCTCTCATATGTGGAAGCTAGAGAGAATATAGAAACATACAGGACTTTGGATAAATGTAGGGAGAGACTGGTCAAATAAGAGAGGGGGACTGGAGAAGGGACTTGGGAGGGAAGGAAAAGGGATTGAGGAAGGAAACAGTTCAAATAATGCTTTGGCAATATACAATATACAATGGCTTACTACAGGTCTTGCTAGCATGCTCAGGGAGGGAGGTGTGGATAGTGGTATGGGATGTGGAGGGAGATACACCAAGAGCTGTGTGCGTGTACATTTGTCTTACACTGAACCTCACTATGATGTATAATTACAATCCACTAACAAAAATATTAGAAACTATGGTAAAAATGAATTAAAAATATGACCTCATGTGATAATTGATATATGCGCAGAGATTTTCTGAGCTATCATGTGTAAAATATTTTACTCCAGGTAGAGGAACTTAAGGCAACATAAAGGAGGTCTTTCTTTATATTTGGAATATTTTTGAAAGGGCACATATTATTTAAATAAGCAGTTGGAGTAAAAAAAAAACTAAATATGTAAATGTGTATTAAACATGTGAATAAAAAAGAAACAAGTAATATATACAAAAGCAATGTCTCCATTTTTGTACTCAGATTAAAATTTTATTGATTTTTTCTTAATGATTTGATATTTGTATCCAGGCACAAATTGTCAAGTTATATAAGCATAAATCAATTGTTGCATAAAATAGTCATTTCATTTTTTTATTTTATTTTTCCTTTTGGTTTTTATTCCTCAGACTCAGAGAATTGGAAATTAAATATATTGGACATTTGGGGAACATACCATGTAGAGGTGAAACTGTTTTGTTTTTCCATCACTCTTGTTTCTGTATAAAATTTACTGTTCTAAAAATCTAAGCAGAAAAACTACAGGGCTCCAGATATATTTCCTCTACACAAACAAGTACATAGTAATCAGAGTATGTCAGAACATCTTATAGTCTCTATCTGAATGTCCAGATATTTCCAACACATTTCAGAAGGATTTCTTACCAAAAAATTCAAGTTAGGCCATGAGAAAACTATCCAAAATTCAGAGGCAGCATACACACATCTAGAAACTGCTGAATCCAAAAATAACTGCATCACAGAGCCCCAAAGTGAAATGAAGTTAATATAAAAAAAGTCCTCTGGCAGTAGACTTTCATTAGCTATTTTGTCTCACAGACTTTTAAAAGATGACAATCTCTTACTCTTTTCTGTCCTCCCAAGTGCAGAAGATTATAAGTAAGGACCACGTTTTCTTAAGTGAAAAAGAAAGTTTATGTCTTAAATGCCCTTTCGGGTCTAGTTATTGGACACAGCAGGAGTCACTTTTAAATAACTTTTGTATTTATCAGTCTAAGGTGGGTTAGAGAAGAGCATGTTATGAAGTTTAAACTATGAGATGATCCCTTGGGGAGACAGCTTGTGTTGGTGTAAGTAGAGTGCAGGCATTAAATAAGAGTGAGTTTGCTTGTATGGGTCATATTAAAGAAAAAACATTTGGATGAATATCTAAGCTGCAATATAGTTTTCGCCCTAGATGGTACATTTGGGCGCCACAGCGAATCAAAGAAATATAAAATCTCAGTCTGAGAATGGGCTTTTGAGGCCACAGAATGCCAGCCCAAGTTTTCTTCTAAGCATCACTTATCCCTGGAGCATACTGGAAAAAAAAGGATTCTATTTTTTTTTTTTTTTTTTTTTGCGGTACCGGGATTGAACCCAGGGGCGTTCTACCTCCGCGCTACACCCCCGGCCCTATTTTTTTATATTTTATTTTGAAACTGGGTCTCACGAAGTTGCAGAGGGCCTCACTAAGGAGAAAGAGAGAGAGAGAAAGAAAGAGAGAGAGAGAGAGAGGAGGCTGGCCACGAACCCGGATCCTCCGGTCTCCGCCTCCCAAAGTACTGGGATTACAAGCGTACGCCACCATGCCGGGCAAAGGATTCTATTTTTAACATTAGTATTTTCAGTGAGAACTTTACAAGATTGACATAATGATTAAAAATGTTCTAAGTTAAATTCTGACTCATATCTCTACCCAATTGTCTTCAATTTGCCCTCTGAGCAACATGAGCCAACTCTCTCAATATAACTGATTAAATAGCTTAATATTTCTACCCTAGTTCTGCTTCTTCAGTAGAGGTTAATCATCTTTTGTTCCTTTAATCTTCCCCTTGAACATGATGTCCATATGCTTCCATGCATGGGTATAAACCCTTCCTTTAGACCTCTTTTTCTTCTGTTTTTCAAACCTCTGGTCATTTTTTAAGAATGGAAAGATGGAATTTTGCTCTACTATAATAACCATCTTAAAATCTCATCTTTTGTCCATTCTGATATCATACAAATTTCAAAACATAACATCAGAGTTTCTGTATCCAAATGTTTACTTTGATGAGGTTTCCCTCACTTTTGATCAACTACTCTAGAATAGTTGGTTTTAGTCCAGTTCACAGACTTGTGAGCATTCTTAAGACATTTTCAGGAAATTGTCAATGTTAAAATTAATTTTAAAATAATGCTAAGATGTTATTTGCCTTTCACCACTAACATTTGCAAACAGTATAAAAAATACGATTGGAGCCATTGTGCAAATTGTGGAAATGGCACCATACAATACTAGTAGCTATTTTGATTTTACTACCATGCTCTCAAAAGAAAAACAAACAAGTACTGTTTAAATTAAGGTTATCCTTGAAGCAGCAAACATTATTAATTTTATTCTCAATTGTTATTATTCCATGTGATTAAAGAAAAATTGTACATACCTAACTTGGAATTGATAAAATTATGAGATATAATCAATTCTAAGGGGAACATAAAAGGTGGAGAAAAAAAAGTTGAAAGTGGGGTAATAAAGAAACTAAGGAGCCGGGCACATTCCTGTACAGACACGCTCCTGAATCCCAATACTTGGGATGCTTAAACAGGAGGATCTCAGGTTTGAGGCCAGCCTCAGCAACTTAGTGAGGCTGGGGATGTAGCTGGGGATGATGCCCCAGGGTTTAATCTCTAATACGTTATTGAAAGAGAGAGAGAGAGAGAGAGAGAGAGAGAGAGAGAGAGAAACAAAGTGTTTATGAATCACCCATAAGAAATTCACCAAGATGCTGACAGAAGCAGACATATGGAAGAAACAAAGTGCAGTAGAAGACAAAATATTATTCAGTGATTGAGAAGTGATGGGTAAATGACAGTTGAAGGGAGGCTAATGTTTGTGTTTCAATTAGCTGAATGGCGTGAGGGTCAAAGAAGCTGACATTTTAAATGGATAGCCAAAATAGTTGGTTTGCATTTTAGAGCAGAATATATATGAATCCCTCTCCTAGCTTCTGGTGCCTAGTTAGAACGAATCAAGTAGATAAAATATCTTCCATTTGAGAAACTCTCAAAGGAAATGGCTTCATCTAGCAAGAGAACTCCAGTTTTCACCAAAAGTGAGAAGGTTAAGGAAACTTCAAGAGCAAGCGTGGGGGGTTGGGAAGGACATTTTAAAGGCATGTGTGTGCTGTCCAGAGGGCCCCATGGAGGAGTCTGAAGTAGGAGAGTAGGCGGCATTATGTTTACTAGGAGGTGAGTAGAATAATGTGATGAGTGTCCACTGGCTAACAGATGTCCTGAGATGATCAGGAATACAGGGATGGTGATTTAAGTTCTGATCGCATTATTGCTTTAAACTAAGGAGCTCATCCAATCCAAACCACGTTCCTGAACGTGTAGCTGGAGCTTGGTGAAAGTCCTCCCTGTTGAAGTTTCCGAACATATATGTCTGTAGATTATAAGAGTGAAAGTGCTCCTTTACTGAGGGATGGAGGAAGACTGTTTCCTTTCCTCTATCCTGTATCTCAAAATCAAATGCTAGTGAAATACCACCAGGTGACTGCGTTCCTGTTGTTTCAAATGCATCACAGCTCCCAGCGTTGGCAAGGCCCGTGTGGCGATGCAGCGGGGTGGTTGACATGGAGGACAAGCTTCGTGCCTAGGTCAGTGTGGCAAATGAACACAGCTGGAAAAATAGGGCCCAGATGCATTTGACTGAGGGTGGAACCTCGGTGTTACTATGCAGGGGCTTCCTTGAGAGATGCTGACTAAGAAGGATGAAGCTGAAAGCAATGAAGTAATATTTAACAAGCATGGGAGCATGACTCAATGAGGGGTAGAAATCAATGAGGCAGAAGCAGACTTCTCTGGAAAACAAATGAGGCAAAAATGGACAAACTCCCGGCCCTTTTCAGGGTCCTTTTTTTTTTTTTTTGGTTTGCAACTAAGTCAGCCAAGCTGAGTTCTAGTAGTCATATTTCTTCTGACTGTGAATTGCCTATATTTATGTCCAGTTATGGACATGAAAAATAGCCCACTGGAAACATAATTGCCCATCCTCCTTACTCCTCGGCCAAAATTGCTGCTTATCCTGCATTAGTTCTCACTCACAATGTGCTTAAATGCCATCAGTCAGTCAGTGTCCAGCTTACACCAAATACATCATCCCGTTTCTCCTCGCAGAATATTGTGTTTGGAGTAAACAAGGACATTAGAGAGGATACTGTGCTAATAGATAGGAGTAGAATTCACACGCAGCCATTCATCAGCAACCAAAGGCCATTGTCACAGCAAAGGTTATGTGTGTTCCTAGGAATAGTTTTGTAGTTTCCTAAAGATACTGACAATGATATTTGTAATTATTTGGTTCAGTGTTAAGAAACTATATATATGCATATATACATATATATATATATATGTATATATTCTTTTTTTTGTAGTACTGGGAAATTGAACCCAGGGACATTCTACCTCTGAGCTACACCCTCAGCCCTTACTTTTTTGTTTTTGAAACAGGGTCTCAGTAGGCTGCTGAGACTCTCCCTACATTGCTGAGGCTGTCCTCGAACCTGCGATCCTCCTTTCTCTGCTCCCCAAGTTCACTGGAGTTCACTGTTTTGTGGCTCATATTCAAGCAAGTTAGTGCCACCACCTAGACCTCAGTATTTTTAGCTTGACGTGAGCAATGGAGTGGTATGTATATCGTCCATATCAGGTCAGAGTATGATTCTTTATGATGGTGTCTCTCTTATGATTGTTCCTGATGAAGGACAGTGAGCAAAGAATATCAAGTCAACTCATGGAATAATGTAGCCGGAGATGTGGTGAGGATGTTTCTCAATGTTTTTAAATTGTGTTACTTAAAGGACAGCTACTTTTAAGACAGATAGAGCTTTAAGGCTGTTTCAGACAATTACAATTCATAGTGGAGTAGTTGAGAGCCCGGAAATGGATACAAAGTAGGAAAGGGAACCACATTTCAATTTGCCACCTCTGCCCTTATTGATTTTAATAGTGATTAATTCTGCTTCATTATTTGAAACACTAATTAGATGATGCTGTCTGTCTGTGGTGAATCAAAGTTCACCAGATAATCATCCTGCTAAAATCAATGGGTAAGCAGAATACAGTCATCACCATCTTCTCTTAATCCCACCTGTAAAAATTCTAATACCAGATTAGCTGGGAGTTGGAATGACAAGTCCTCAGTGCTTTTTTGTTTGTTTGTTTTTTCTTTTTTTTTTTTTTTTGTTTTTTCCTGGTATTGAACCCAGGAACATTCTACCTCCCAGCTACACCACAGCCCCTTTTTAGTTTTTGTTTTGAAACTGGGTCTCACTAGGTTACTGAGAGTCTTGCTACATTGCTGAGGCTGTCCTCCAACCTGTGATCCTCCTATCTCAGCCTCCCAAGTACTGGGTTCACAAGCATTCACCACCATGCCTGGCTCTCAGTACTTGTTCTTAATATTTCAATTCTTCTCAATCTTGACACAACAGGATTGGCATGAAACTTGAAGTTATGCTTGAACATGTGACTTATTAGTTAAGGAAATAGTGCAAATGACAAGCATTGCATTTTATAGTAGTAGCCTTTTAAAGTAGGTAAGGAATTGGTTAGGTTTCTTCTCCCTGCCTTTATGAGCAGTTTGCATCATTGAGCGAGGAGCACATAAATCAGGGCCCCCAGTTTACATAAAATAGACTTCTATGAGTGAAAAATAAAGCTCTTTTTCAAGACCCTGAAGTCATGAGGCTATTTTTACTTGCAGCATTGGATGATTAAGAAATTAAACCCAGTTAAGTGTTGCCACAACAGTCATAAGACGGGTCTCATGGGCTCAATGGTTAGACTGATAACAGCTCAGAAACTGTTACCCAGAGTCTCATGGGCTCAATGGTTAGGCTGATAACAGCTCAGAAACTGTTACCCAGAGTTTGAAAGAAGATTATCTAGGTTACACATAGGAACATTTTTGGTAGACTGTTGACTTTGTTTATTAAATATGTAGCTCTAAAAAGAGCTCTGACAACAGAATTCTAGTTGTGTGTTTATCTGTAGAGACTTTAAGAGGAGGTGCATAATTTACCATTTTCTTTCTGAAACAGCAACTAATGGTGTTCAACATGGTGGACGCTTTGCCAGCCTGTATCTCTGAAAGAGGAAAGTATGGGGCAGAGCTGCTAACTAAATGATAATTTCCACATGTTGAATAAACAATAAACAAACCAGCAATATATCCTAACTAACTGAAAACTTGGGAAGAAAAAGAAGGTTTATTCCTTTGGAATTGTTAACTACAAAATATGTATAATGTGGGTTTAAAAAGAAAAGCTATATATACCCCTGCTTTCACATACACACAAAGTGTTGGGAATCAGAAAACTAATTGGGCTAGGAGTCAATAGATGTTTAATCTTCCAGCATCTTCTATTCCATAATTATTACTAAATTGCAAAAATTTTTAACTCTGCCCATTTTTTGTAAAATGAGCATTTTTAACCAAAGTTAATTCCAAGATTTCATAATTATTTAACATAAAGAGAACTAGAAAAAATGTAATGCACTTTATTTTAATAAAACTAATTTTAATTTAGCAATAAGTTGTGATGAGAATTATTCATGGTATATACATATTTTTAGCATTTATTCACAAATAAATCATAATTACATACTATAGATTTTGATAAAAATAACTCATGTTTCATATCATTATTTCTTGAGACCACCATGACTAATGCTATTATTTCAGTCACCAAAATAAATACCAGACTGTCAGGTCCCCTTTCATCTTCTACACTAAAATTCCCACATGGCTCTATGTGCTCTTAATCTATTCCTGTATCATTAGGAAAAAGGAATAGGTCACTCAACCTCATATTAATTGATACGACACTGAGAACAATATTCTGCATACCATATAGATCTCCTTTAAGGCTGTTTTCCAAACATCTTATTTGCTCTTTATTTTGAACAGAATAACATTTACAAAAGTTTATGATTCCTCCTTTGCTTTAACAGGTCCGAAGCCCATTTGGATCTACCTCCAGCAATTATACTTTATTACATGTGGTCTTGATTCCAAGTGTTTTTTTTTTATTTTACATAATTATTTTGTTTGAACCTTAGTCCATTCATCTATTTGTTTTCTTTATTTTATATTAGTGTGGCTTTTTTCTCTGGAAGTTGACCTATATTTCTTGAACTGAAGCAGAATTTCACTCAGTTAATTTATAAACAACCACAGCAATAAATACGTCTGGCATTCTGATTACAGGTTTATAGTAACAATTTATGTGGTGTCAGAGATACTAGGCAGATTATCAAAACAGACCCAAGCACTAAAAAAAAAAAAGACAGAGATAAAATTTCTAGAAATGAGGTTTATGACATAGAGACTCTTTAGTAATAAGGAAAAAATGTATTTGTCAGGATGATGGAACAGAGCTATTTGAATAAGTGCTATCCAAGGTTAGGGTCCTCCAGAAGGAAATGTTTGAGACGTTTAACCAGGGCAGTTCGTGCTTGAAAGGATTACTGACTGAATTCAAGGTAGGAAGACAAAGGAAAAGGCTAAGTTTTTTCATAGGACATAGGTGGGGTTATCGAGGACATAGCAGAAGTAAAAACCCTCTCCTGAACCTATGGGCAGGCACCTACTCCCTACCATGAACCATCCTGAAAAAGATAGCAGTTCTTGTGTTTTCTCAGCTCTCGTACCAAGGACGTTACTTGTCCAAAGTTGCCTATTCACTAGCAGACCACTCTAGAATGTAAGTGTGATTTTTTGTGTGTGTGTGTGTACTGGGGATTGAACCCAGGGGCGTTCTACCTCCGAGCTACACCCCCGGCCCTATTTTTTTTTTATGCTTTATTTTGAAATCGGGTCTCATGAAGTTGTGGAGGGCCTCAATAAGTAGCTGAGGCTGGCTGCGAACCCTGATCCTCCGGTCTCTGCCTCCTAGGTACTGGGATTACAAGTGTGCGCCACCATGCCTGCCCTGTAAGTGGGATTTTAGTTTATTCCTGATTACTGAACTTTTACGAGCAAAGAGATCCAATGCATACTTCATCTGTGCACTCACATATATTCAAACTGCCTAACTTAGCTTCACATGTGTGCTGCAGACTGACTATTTGCGTCTGCATAGCTTCTTTATTGAGACAGAGAATTAAAGTCACTTCTGTCAACACTAGTTGACTATTTCAAAATTATTTTATTGTTTGGTTTCAGAAAGTCTTGCAAATAAATTTACCTACATAAAAAACTTGATCACATGGGCAAATAGTACGCTTATCAAACAATAATTTACTTATCAAAGCTAACTACAAAAACCTTTTCTTGCTGTGAGCTTGAATATGAAACATCTTATCATTAAATTTGTGGAATTTATATTTAATAATATTGTAAATTGGTTCCTTCCATAAAAGGTACACCTTAAGCTGCTTGAGACAGATACCCAAACTTGTAAGTACTTCCCTGGATCCCTCCTTCATATGATACAGCTGAATTTTTTCCAGAGTAGGGTCTCTTACTTAGGCTATTTTAATGAACTTGGCTTTCCTTGACTGGCACTTTTCTTAGTGGTCTTAGGTAGGAGGCTGACAACTGACTATGAAATGCCAGAAAAAATTGTTTTTGTATATATGCCAAAAAGTGTTGCCTGCAAATTTTTGGCATATATACAAAATATACGTTCAGCCTGAATCAAATAAAATTTAGAATGTAATAGACTGGGTCTGAATTCTATATTATCCACTAAGTACCTTTTAAGAGCATATCACTATATATATGCTGCTGACATATCAATCTAGAAATGTGAGTTAAATCGAATAAAACGTTATAATTAGGAGAACGTAATAAGTAACAAGATTCAGCACTCATGGGGATGTTAGTCGGACAGGCAGCAAAAATAAGCATTGTGTAATTCGGTAGAAGAACATAGGCTTTAGCTGAATTGATAGTGGACATCAAAACAACCACCAAGAAGAAAATTAATAGTTATGGGAAGGACTGGTGGGAACCATTACTTTGAAAGTGAGCCAACCTCTTTTTTGTATATCTTCCCTACACAAGGACACAACTGATGATAACAATTTTGCAGTACAAAACTATATATATTTACTGAAGGGGAGTTCAGAAATAGAAAGTCAAGTGGGTCCTAAAAATGTCCCAATAACATCCAGCTAAATATTAGGACAAATGAGTCCTCTTAGTAAACATCATCTAATTTGAATAGAACCAGAGAAGGAAATGTGGCTGAGAATAGGTAGTGGTTTCCTTTCTCCTTTTTGAACATTTTATCAAATTTCATGAGAAAAAGAAAACTTTTATTGCTTTTCTGGTTAATCTTTAATCCTGTCTGTGAGAGAATTCAAGATAGAGTGTTTTCTTTTTCAGCATCTTTTCTTACCTGGATCAGTTATAAACATTTCACATGACTGACATGTCTCACAGATACATCAATGAGAGGGCACGTTTTCAAAAGAGTTATTGTGAGTTTCTATTATGCCAGTTATTATTGAAGATATAATGCCTTCCTCTTCAACTTAGCTCTAAGCCTTTATTTTTCATTTTTTTCACAAAGAAAATGGACATCATTGATAATTTCCATTCTAAATATTGAATATGAGCAATTTATGCTTCGTAGCTGAGAAGTACTAATTCTGTGGAATTTATGCCATATCTTATGCCATTTTGTCAATGACTAGAAATCATTTTTTATCTGGACAAAAATAATGTATTTCTCAAAATAAACACCACTTTTAAGATTCTTTTGGTTGTTTTATAAATTAATTATGAATAGTATTTGCTATTTTTAAAAGACTTCTAATTCTTTTCCATTTTGGCACACATACTTATTGAAATAATTTATTTGTCCCAATTACAATTTAATAACTTTTGTTTAAGGCAAAAATTAAAAGTATAGAGTCAGAGTTGGGGTATTTCATCTTCTCTCCTTAACCTTAGAGACATTGTTCATTTAACCATAAAACACAGAATATTAAAAATATGTGAAGAATCGAAAGTGCATTTTTATGCTAAACTTTTCTTTTTGGACAAAATAAATATTTCCTTTTAAAATGATTTAGCTGGTTTGAACTTATATTTTTAATCCTATTATATTTTATAAAAGTTGATCTTTGGGCTTTTGTATGAGCTACTTTCATCCACTCTTTGGAACACATTTTCTCCTATTCCTCACCAAAGTTCTATTTTTTCTTCAGTTTTCAGTGTTTCATTTTAACTGAAAGTCATTCCTTAAACTTAATCTGCATTGGCCCCTTGTTATCTCCTCACAGCTGCCAAATTTACTCCCCTAGTGTGATTACTTCTCAGTATTTCCCAGAATTACTCTTATGTAAGCTACCTAACAGCAGCCTGTGCAGTGGTGTCTGTGAATTTGTGTGTATGTATCTGTGTACTATAGTGTTTCTGATGTTAAAGGTGAGCACTTTATGAGGCCTAATCAAATAGTCATCTTCTGAGAATGTTTAATTTATCCTTCCTCATTCACTTTTTCCTTTATTAGCTCTCTTGATAACTTACACTGAGCTCCTACTGTGTTTTAGGTACAGTTCACATTACAAATTCAGTGATTGAGAATACCTGGATGTTTGAAAGGGACTGAGATTCAAAAAAATGAAGAACTGGAGGTGATTATATTGAGTGAAATAAGCTAGGAGCAGAAAGGCAAATACTGCATGATCTCACTCATATGTGGAATCTGTAAAGACGGATTTCATAGAAATTGAGAGTAGAATGGTGGTGACTAGAGATCAGGAAGAGAGTGGGGGGGGGTGAGGGAGGGATGGGAAGAGCTACTCAGTGGATACTAAGAGTTAGATAGGAGAAAGTTGGATATTTTTAGAAATTTGTAAATATTTAACCTGAAATTTTATTAGAAGACATCTTAAATAATTATTTTACATAACAAATGCATATGTTTTTCTTTTTTCTTTTTTTTTCTTTTTGCAGTACTAGGGATTGAACGCAGGGGCGTTCTACCTCCACGCTACACCCCTGGCCCTATTTTTTATACTTTATTTTGAAACCGGGTCTCACGAAGTTGCGGAGGGCCTCACTAAGTAGAAAGAGAGAGAGAGACAGGGAGGGAGAGAGAGAGAGAGAGAGAGAGAGAGAGAGAGAGAGTTGAGGCTGGCTGCGAACCCGGATCCTCCGGTCTCTGCCTCCCAAAGTACTGGGATTACAAGCATGCGCCACCACGCCCGGCTTACAAATATATATGTTTTTCTGAAATATGTATGTTTATGGGCTTCATACTTATGTTTTCAAGGCATGTTTCTCAGTAAAATCATTTTCAAGTGTTGTAGATCATAGCACTCTCCATCACTACCTACAGATCATCTTTTTTAGTTGGTCTAGTTCTAAACCTGAGCATCTGCATGTGTGTAAGCCACCTGCACTCTCAGGTGATTACAGTAGCAACCAGCTTTAGCACAAGTGGCTTTGTTGAACTATGGGCTGTTTCAAATCAGGACAACAGCATCCTATTCTTTGTATCCCTCATACTTTATACAATATCCATCAGCTATAGGAACTGTATAATAGCCAAATTAAGTGAATAGACAAGATACATCACAAATTCAGCATATTGCCTCAGTTCTTCAATATAAAGTAAAAATGAAAAACAAAACTAAGCAAAACAACTTTCATTAGCTTTTCTCTTGAAACCATCTTATTTTAGGCTATGGTTTCAACAGTTTCATTTATTTTTTAGAACAAAATTATGCCCATTGGTCATAATCATTCCTTAACTTTCTATTTTTTCCAGCATTTGAAATGAGTAGACATAGTTAATTTTTGTCAATGCACCTGTTTATCTTCACTGCATTCGACCAGACTTGTGAATTTCCTGAGCATATCTGAAAAAAAGTTTAAGTTAGTGATATTTTTAAGTGGAAGCAGCAATTTTGACTTGTACCTTCTTCCACACGACAGCTGTGAAAGTTCCTAAGAACTGCTAGATCTCTGGTGAGAGAGGTAGGCTTAATTAATGCCAAATGATGCTCACACCAGGCAAGAGACTTCAAGCAGTGCAGCAGGAAGAGCACATTTAATTTGTTACCACTAAAACAAATGTGGTGCTGGGACTGGATGAGGTTGAAGACAGAAGGACCTCTCTGGCAGACTGTCAAATTGGGCTCATTTACGTGCAATCAATAATAAAACTATATTTAAATAAATAACTAAATACAAGATACATATTATGTTGGATTGATTGCTCTTAATTTTAGTTTTTAAGTTTATTTTTTTAAGTCAAGTACAGTCTGGAGAGCTTCTGGGAAAAAGTCATCAGAAACTTCTCAGCATTACTTTAACTTTTTCTTAATCTCTAGTGATCATGAGCCTAAGTATTAAATTTTCTATTTAATCACTTATGTATAGTCCCAGTTGAACAGACATAGGCATATATAGCAAACAGGGAACATTTGTGCGTATATTCTCAAGTCTATAATTAAATTTTCAATTTATCTGTATATAGGTTTTAATAAAATTCTAATAAAATTGTAACTTTTAGGAAGGTCTCTTTGCAGTTCTCAGTTTTCTTCTTAATTGCCTTGTATTCTTTGATGTTTGAAAACATACAGTTTATGATTATTATGTTTTCTTCATAAATTATGTACTTTATTATGACCCAATATCTTTTTATCTTGTCCAGTGATTATTTTTTTACTTTTTTTTGGTACTGGGGATTGAACTCAGGGGCATTGTACCTTTGAGCTATGTCTCCAGCCCTTTTTATTTTTTTCTTGCTACTAGGATGACAGGCCTGTGCCAACTTGCCCAGCATTTTTCTGTTATCTTTAATAGAAAGATAACAGAAGTCCATATTTTCCGTTATCTTTGTTATTTTAGTGTACATGGCACTAGTTAGGAATTATTCCTTAGAATAGCACCTGTAGAAAGAGTGTGAGGGAACACTTGTGCAAAGAGGAAGATAGCTACCCACAATGCAGACCCAACGGTGTAGCTTGGCCTTTCAGGAAATCTGCAACTGAAATGGTCCATCAGGATTTTGTTTTGTTTTTCATATTAACAAATGAACTAGGCACTCATACCTCCACTTTGAATTCCCTGTAGTATGTAAAGAATGCATACTTGAGGTGACCCCAAAAGACAGCATTTATTATTGCTTGTGTTTTTAATGATTGCCATTCTAATAGGGACTAGGTGAAATCTCAGGGTAGTTTTGATTTGCATCTCTCTGATTGGTAATGATATTGAACTTTTTTTCATATATTTATTGGCCATTTGTATTTCTTCTTTTGTGAAGTGACTATTTAGTTCACTTATCCATTTTTTAATTGGGCTACTTATTTTTTTGGCATTAAGTTTCTTGAGTTCTTTGTATATTCTAGATATTAGCCCTCTATTGGAGGAGTAGCTGGCAAAGATCTTCTTCAATTCTGTTGGCTTTCTTGATTTCTGGATAGTTTCCTTTGCTGCACAGATGCTCTTCAGTTTAACACAATCCTATGTATTAATCTTTGTTTTAATTTCTTGTGCATTTGAGGTCTTATTGAGGAAGTTTTTAACTGTGCCTATATGTTGGAGCATTGGTCCTATCCCCTCTTCAAGTAACTGCAAAGTCTCATCTAATTTCCAGGTCTTTGATCCATCGTAAGTTGATTTATGTATAAGATGAGAAAGTAGGATTTATTTCCATTTTTCTACATATGGATAACCAGTTTTGCCAACACCATATGTTGAAGAGGCTATCTTTTTCCAGGGTATGTTTTTGGTCCCTTTGTCAAAAATCAATTAGCTGTAAGTGTGTGAATTTGTTTCTGAGTCTTCTATTCTGCTCCATTGGTCTATGTGTCTGCTTTTGTGCCAATACTGCAGTTTTTATTTCTATGGCTCTGTAGTATAGTTTAAAGTCAGGTGTGATACCTCCAGCATGGTTCTTATTGCTGAGGACTATTTTAGCTATTCTGGGTGTTTTGTTGTTCCATATGAATTTAAGGACTGATTTTTCTAGACTTGTGAAGAATGACCATGGTATTTTAATAGGAATTGCATTGAATCTGTAGATCACCTTTGTTAGGATGACCATTTTGATGATATTTATTCTGCCTATCCAAGAGCATGGGAGATCTCTCCATCTTCTAAGATCTTCTTCAATTTCTTTTATTAATGTTTCATACTTTTAATTGTAGAGGTCTTTTACCTCCTTTGTTAGATTTATTCCTAAGTATTTTATTGTTTTTGAGATTATTGTGAATGGAATTATTTTCTGGATTTCATTTTCAGCGGATTTATGGTTGATATAATAAATGCTGGTGAGGATCAGGAACTCTGATACATTGTTGATGGATTGCAAATTAGTGCAACCACTATGGAAAATAGTTTGTAAGATCCTCAGAAGAATGGGAATGAACCTATCATATGACCCAGCAATACCACTCCTGGGTATCTACCCAAAAGCATTGAAACCAGACTACCATAATAATGCATGCATTTCTATGTTTTTAGCAGCACAATTCATAATTGCCATACTATGGAGCCAGCCAAGATGTCCATCAACAGGTGAATGGATTACAAAATTATGGGATATACACACAGTGGAATTTTACTCAGCCATAAAGAAAAACAAAATTATATCATTTGCAGGGAAATGGATGGAACTGGAGAATATTATGCTAAGGGAGATTAGTCAGTCACAAAAAGTGAAAGGTCAGATGTTCTCCCTCATATGTGGAAGCCTGGGAGAAACTGGGACACAGGAGGGACTCCAGACAGAGGAGGAGAAACCTTAGTGGAGTAAGGGAGGGGCCCTAACTGAGTGAGCCTGGAGGGAGAGGAAGACTGGGAAATGGAAACACTTCAATGGACATGATATACATACATGAATTTATCAATGCCAATGACAGTGTCATGAATGGGAAGGTAGGGAGGGAGAGGGAGTGGGGTGGGAATTGGGGGAGGGCTCAACAAGTGCTATGTGCATGTAAGCCTCTATTACACTGAACTTCATCACAATGTATGATTACAATGCACCAAAAAAAGAAGACATTGTTAGCTGGAGGCTATCTTTGAACAAAAATCCCAGCATTTGGGGTTGTTAGAACTAGTCTTTCATTGAAGGAAGACCAGAGTGGCATAACACCATGTTGAACAAAAATCCTTTTTGTAAACAAACACTAGTACCATCCCCTCGTATGTTCATCACTTTCTAGATACTTGGTTTCCATAATGTTATCATTCCTGTGAAATGCCAGGTTCGTGATCTCACCAAGGACTACCAGGGAGCCGCTCCGATGCAATAAACATGAGGTTGAGTTTATTCAAGCTCGAGCTTGGGCTCCCAACATGCACCAACGTAGTGGTCATGGAGAGAAGCCCCTAGCTCCCGGAGAACAAAGCTTTTATCCCCCCAGGAGGGCAGTTCATCCCACCTTTACATTGATTGGGTAGTTTAAAGCATAAGCCTGTTGTCGTTCCCTGATAGGTTTAATTTTCGCGCCTTAGGTAAGGGTTATTACTAGGCCCTATATGGTGACCTCTGTGATTGGTTGGGCCT
>PVJS01026332.1:0-27091 GCA_004027185.1 Glis glis | reverse complement strand
GCCCTCCGCAACTTCATGAGACCCGGTTTCAAAATAAAGTATAAAAAAAATAGGGCCGGGGGCATAGCGCGGAGGGAGAACGCCCCTGCGTTCAATCCCCGGTACCGATAAAAAAAAAAAATAGAAAATGTAATCATATGAGTTGCAGCAAAGTGTATGGTTCTGGTGTTCATCATGGTAAGTAAAATCAGCCAGACACAGAAGGACAAGTGCCACATATTCTCTGTCACAAGTACAAGCTAAAAATGAGTCAACCTGAATGTAGAGTCATGAATAGTGTAGAATAGGGATGTGAGAGTTGATGAAGAGTAACAGGTCCCTAAACACAATTAACAAGAAGAATATGTTCTGGGGTTTCCCAATATTGCATTGAGTATAACATCTCATAACCTGTCATCTGCTTTATCATATCTGGAAAGAAAGAGATCAAAAGCACCAGTTAACAAGAAATTATACTGAGAGGGAAAAGCTAATTACCCTGATTTGATCAGTGTACACTCTTTGTATGATGTGGAAATATTACACCAAACTATTAATTTGTAATATTAATATACATTATTACAGAATTTTACATGCTAGCTTTAAAGCAAATCAGCATTTTGGTGTTCAAATTTTTACATATTGAGATGATTTTCTTTGAAATAACTGTGTTTTGTTATTTCTATTTATTTCTATAATTCAAGGAATCAAGGTCATGAGACAATGTTGAAAGCAATCTTAGTGATAAATGTTACTGAAGGGGATGTGCATAAAATAATTAGTCCTGGTGTTTAACTGTGGTGTAGACATGAACATGTCATAATAATGGCTGGGTATCTGCTCAGTAGAAATTCTCTTGTACTAGTTTTAAGTCTGGGGAAGCTACTAGAAAGGAAAATATGACATAATATTAGGGGGAATTAGGGTCCAAATGAGGGTATGTGTAAATTCTTACTAATTCTTGTTAATATATGTTGAATTTAAGCACAATGGCAGAGATGATCCTCTCAAATAAAAGTGAGCCAAACAGAAAAATTGGAAGGAATTTTGTATGTCAATATTGTCCGCAAATTACATAATTACACGAGAAAGGACTTGTTCTCCAAACTTTGAATTCCCACATTCTCTATTAGGAATCTGACACAACTTGTTTACTACAAGGGCAAAGTTTCTTGAAGGCCAGGGAAGGATCCACAACACAGTTAAATCTTCAGCCTTGGTAATGTCTGAGTGCTGTTAAAATCTATGAAAGTCAGGGCTGGCACCAGGAGAGAGTGGTAGAACCCTGTATCTGACTTGCTGCAGTTTGATTGTTTAAAATGAGATTCTAGCATTCTTAAAATAAGTAGAAAAGAGAATGTTTGATTTTTCTTTTCATCCTTTGGCATATGCATTTTCAAATCTTTATACAAATGTGGGAGGTGTGACAAAAATTTTATATTTTATGTAAGTCACAGTATTCCTAAAAGAAGGAAATTATTGGTTTAAAGGCTGACGTCCATGTAAATAATCCCTTATAGGATAGGTATAATTCCTAATATATGTCTCTATCTTTCTATATTCATCTTTATTATTAGTGTTTAGTTATGTCATGCAGAGAAAACTACTTTAAAGTCTCACTATAAAAATAAGAACCATTGATCTGATTATATGCTGAGTCCACCACATCCTTCTAGCAAATCATCGATCTTGGAGTGTTAGCAGGGCCTGCCGATGCCAGTGGAAACCATTGATTGTCTGGGATTGAAGAAGTTCCTGGGATTCCCTGCTCTTCCTATAGACTATGAAAGACACAGGAAAATGTGCCTGAAGTAACTCTGAATCATGGGGATCGCTAAATACTACTTTTTCTTGTTTCTGTAGTGGCCCAGGAGTGAAGTTACAGCAGTCACCAAGTTAGCTATAGATGTGGGATTTCATCATATTGATTCTGCTCATTTTTACCAAAATGAAGAAGCGGTAGGGCAAGCTATCAGAAGCAAGATTGCTGATGGCACTGTGAAGAGGGAAGACATATTCTACACTTCAAAGGTATTGTATACATGGTGTTCTGGTATGCTAATTAATGAACTGTGGTGGTTCAAAGTGACATTTATAGGATTAGAACAGTAGATAGTGGTGAATTTTCCTGATTGGTCAATCTTTAATTCACATATATTTGCATATTCCATTCAGGATTGAACACAGAAAATGATGATGACTTTTTCATGTTTGTTATCCTGAATTTTATCATTTTAATGTAAATTCCCTTTGCTTTTTTTGAGACCTAGCTCAAAGCAATGTCATTTAGCATGAGCAATGGAATCACACAGAACTCTGATAAATCTTTGGTCCCCCTCATTTTTTGGATGACTTTTTAAAAATTCTGATCACTCTGAATATCAATTCTCACCTTTATCAATAATAGAACAGATTATAAGAGAACATTTTGGTACTAAAAAGACATATCTAAAGTGCCCTTCATTGTGTCCACCATAAGTTGAAAAGTTCAAAATATTTTTCCTGTCAGTTGTTCAAATAAATTTATATTAATTATTCCACACTGAGTTGCCTAGTTGAGAAGATTAGACCCCCAAACTACTTTAAAACCGGTGTGATAGTGGACTTTATTTAGCTGATAACACTTTTATTTCCATTCTGTTGTTGACAGAACTACTAATAATAACCAAACATAAGACAAATTACATGGATGGAAGGAAGTTCAGGACAGAAGAGAGTAATTATGTCTTGTTTTCATCAGTTTTTAACCAATTGAAAAAGTCTCAATATCAGGGGAAAAAAACCCACAAATGTTAATGATTTGTTAATTCAGCACAAATTTGTTCCTCAAATTCTGTAGCTCTGGGGCACTTTCTATCGACCAGAACTGGTCCGAACTTGCTTGGAAGGATCACTGAAAAAACTTCGTTTGGACTATGTGGACCTGTATCTTATGCATTATCCTGTGCCTCTTCAGGTAGGCCACTTACATCATCAAACCCATTTAACTTCAGCTGTCAGCACTACCATCATATTACTGGGTGGTTGAATTAAACGTTTAGAAATTTATATAAACTTAACTAATATGAGTTATAAAATGACTCGTGGTAACTTACTTAAGCAAAAGTATGTATTGGATTATGTAAATGGTCTGCCCAATCCATGGCTATTTGTACATATTTGGAGTCATTTCCAAAAGTATCTCTGTGTATAGTACATCCTCTCCGTCTGTAGTATTAAATGTTGATTTGATTTTGGTCTTAGCTTTATTAGTGGAAAATATGGCCTCGAGATTGGTCAAAGCTCATGGTCACTAGTATCTTATGGTTTCATCAAAATTAATTTTGAAAGAAACCTTGATTGATCAGCCCTTCTTTACTTGCATTACTTTAGACTGTTCATGTGCTTGGGGAGATCAGAAAAATTAATACAATCTTTGATTGTTTGTCTTGGGTCAAAAATGCAATTCTGTATTTTAGAGGATGAGTCTAGTGGATTGTAGGTTGCAGGCCAGTACATGGTAACTTATTGAGACCCTGTTTCAAAACAAAAAATAAAAATAAAATGGGCTGGGGTTATACTCAGAGATAGAACACATCTGGGTTCAATCCCTAGTACCACCAAAAAATTGCAATTCCCAATTTTTGGAGATAGATCAAAGACAGGGAACTACTGATGTTTTTAGTGAAGAGCATTTCGCCAGTGAAAAGTATAGGATAATGAACAGTAACATCATAATAGGATACTCCATAAGGACCTAGATAGGTATTATTTACTAACTCACACAGTAGAAGCAAGAAAATAGAAGCTTGTTACCCAAAGACATTCTTTACAGCTCCACATGCAAAACATTTTGCAAACATAAGTATATGAATTGTTGCTCCACATCTATTCTGAAGATTTAGTTCTCACCCCTACATTTACCTGGGAGCATTGATATGGTGGACAAATGAATTCAGTGAGATCATAACAATGATTGCTTGTGTTCCAGCCAGGGGAGGATGATGTGCCGAAAGATGAACATGGGAATGTATTGTTTGACACGGTGGACCTCTGTTCCACATGGGAGGTGAGTGCTTGGAATAGACATTTCAGAGGTAGGTGAGACTGGAAGAGTCAGATCACAATGACACATGAGAAAATGACCTTGTTGTTGTACAAGATCATGATCTTTATAAGGGTTGTTTTGCTTGAGTGATGGGGAGAAAGGTCGTACGGTAACGCAGTAGAGGGAAATGAAGAAGGACTGGGGAAATGATGACATGCATGTCTTTTCTTCCATTAGCAATAGTTTTTATGATTTCCTACAGGAATTCTTTTTCTTGCTGACTCTATCTTTTCCCCCTGTTTTCTTTACTAGTTTTTCTCATCTTAACAAACAATGTCAGCGTCTGTTTTAACAATACTAGCTTGCATTTATGTTGAAGTGCAGCAAGGTGCACAGTTATCCTTCACCACCTCTTTTGCCAGGCCATGGAGAAGTGTAAGGATGCGGGACTGGCCAGGTCAATCGGGGTGTCCAACTTTAACCGCAGGCAGCTGGAGATGATCCTGAACAAACCCGGGCTCAAGTACAAGCCTGTCTGCAACCAGGTGAGCTCTTGGACTTCCTCTCCTTCTGTTCTTTATTCCCTTCTTCCTGCCTTCCAAGTTTCCATATGGCCTCCCATATGAACATCTTATTTTTGTGGATCAGAAGATGCTAAGAGCAGAGCCTCTTTTCAGTGTGCATGGAGGATTCTTAGTCATATCACTTCTTGGTCAAGAAAACTAATGGGAGACCAGAGACCTGAGTTGTGTGTCAGTATTTGGACAGGTAAAGACAACCATGGTAGTTTAACGTTATTAATCACATCTCTAATGGAACATGCTTTCATCCCTGAACTATGAAAGATGAGCATAATTTGGCTCAGTAAAAATGCTGTGAAGGAACTGTGTGTAGGAAATGAAGGCCAATAAAATATGTAATAGGCAGTAAGAAGGACAAAGTTAAAATAAGAAAAAATTGGTGGTAGAGGTTTGTGTGGGCTTCAGATACTTGATTCTTTTTTTTTGTATTTTAAGCTTAATTTTCCTTTTACTACTTTTTATGCAGAAATGTGTTTGCATGTCACTAATGAGAGATCTCTATAAACTCCTGCTTTTGTCTTTCATACTTGACTTTATGAGACTTTCAGCAAATTTTTGCTTAGTTGTGGGTCCATATTTAATACTCAAATCTGGAATTTTTCATGCCTCCCCATAGTAGATAAAAGGGAAACGTGCACCTTTTTTAGACTTGGTTCATCTCAAGAATATCACTTGCTATTATCCTTCCCAGCACTAGCAATATTAAACTTCATAATTAAAAAATCATGACTTGATGTTTTCAATTCCAATTTCATAGTTTGTCAGGTTTTTATTCATCGCCTTTAACTTTTTTATGTTTCTCTTCATAATAACATGACTATTTCATAGAATCAAAAACCTTTATTTCTTGCCCACTGCAGGTAGAATGTCATCCTTATCTCAACCAGAGCAAACTGCTGGATTTCTGCAAGTCAAAAGACATTGTTCTAGTTGCCTATGGTGCTCTGGGAACTCAAAGGCATCAAGAATGGTAATAAGGACAATGGAAATCATATCTAAGACACAATTATTGATGGGATGTTTTTAGTCCTCCAATACTCGGTTTACTGGAGTTCACTGTCAACTGGCTCAGGGAGGGGGAAGAACGTGCATATTGGTGAAGATTCCAGATGATACTGGGGTTGTAGGCTAAAAGACACATTTAGGAAGTCCTGGCCTAGTGTGGGCACCCTCATCAGTTTCACAAGTCTGTCAACAAACAGAATGTATAGCCTGAGGAATCTGATATTTCTGACTTTTCTTGCAGGGTGGAACAGAACACCCCAGTTCTCCTGGATGATCCAGTTCTTGGTGCCCTGGCCAAAAAGTACAAGCGAACCCCAGCCCTGATTGCCCTTCGCTACCAGCTACAGCGTGGGGTTGTGGTCCTGGCCAAGAGTTACAATGAGAATCGGATCAAAGAGAACATACAGGTGAGGAGCGCAGCCCTGGGCATCAGACTCCCTGAGTTTGTTTCTTTTTAAGCTCTCAACACATCTTTAAGCCAACATGCTTCATGTGGAATTTCCTATGCATGGATGCTCTGTGTTCATGCCTAAGGTTTCTTTCCAGTATCCACACAGCTCAGTGTATGACTAGATACAATTAAAAGTGGATAAAGGACAAAAATTTGAATTCAGCTTTCCATCAACAGTATTTTCTGTAGCCATGTGCCAGCAACATCTTCTTTCTTCCATTTTCTAAAATGAGGAAATCAGGTCAGGTGCTTCAGAGCCTATAAATTACTCTGGTTTCATTTTCCATTTCTCTGAACACTCATATATTGGCTTAGTATATATTTATTCATTTTAAATTTAATCTTTTGTCAACAGCCTTTTCAAATCTTACTTGTTTAAGTAGATTACCTTTTTGTTTCTAGTTGGAGACCACTTTTTTACCATTACCTATTGTACTGGTACTACAACTACTATGAGTAATAGAAAAAACATGTACTTAGCCCAAGAGTCCATGGTTTGGAAATTTTCCTTGGTTCCCATAAACTCCATCAAATTCTTCTCTTCTATTGAGTTCCCTCTAGTATCTGCAGTTAAGTCTGTCATGCATTTGAAGAACAATGAGGGCCCTGTGCCCCAGGATGTTGTGTGGTCTGTAGTCATGGGTGCCTCAGATCTCCTCTGCAGTGTTTCAACCTCTAGCTAACTAGCTCTTAGAGTTAGATATAAAATGTCCCCTAAAGATGTCATTTATTAATATTCATAGTTGATATACCATGTGTTTTGTGAGCCTTTGGAACTGTTTTGTGAGAGGAAATTGAAAGGGCAGAATGTGGCTAGAATTTTGGGTGGTAGACAATGTGCTCAGGGTATTTTGGAGGGCAAAGAGGACTGTATGGAAAATAGAGGCCACAGTTGTTACACATTGACAAAGAACTTATCCACTTTTTGTCTGTGTCTTGAAAGTTTGAGTGAGGCTGAATTTAAAGATGCTGGGGTTATTAAACTGGTGGAGAAGATCTCAAAACAGCAAAATATCCGAACTGCATTATGAATTCTGATGTCTGCATTCAGTTAATTGTACACTAAATTTCAGGAGTGAACCTTATAGCAGAGAAACTTTAGATTTTGCAGTTTAGCCAGAAAGGCATGTAAAAAGCTGGGGCCCAGAGACATGATGTTGTGGAAGAACGTAAGATTTCTGAATGGAAGGAGGAAGCAGATAGAGTTGGGTCCAGTGGCAGCCCGGATGGGCAGAGCCAACTGTGCTCCAGGTTGGAGGGGAACTAGAGGATGTCATTGAAAAGGCCCAGTGGCGATGATTAAACAAGGTGTGAGGACCCTTCTGTTGGCAGTCAATCACTTCGTTCCCGTAATGCTAGCTTTGCTGGAAAAAAAGTGTCACGGAGACTTCCCCGCAGATTTCAAAAGAAGGCCTGGGATGCCAGGCAATGTGTGGTTGGTTTAGAATCCATGAAAGCAGGCCCAAATGGGGCAATTTGTGAGGCATGAGGGTGAAGACAAGGTCACAAGAAAACCCCCAAGATTTGGAAATGCCAGAAGTCGGGAACAATAGTAAGGAAAGGTTACAAGCTGCAAGCCAAGAAGTCAGGCTGAAGAGCAAGTATGCTCCTCACTGCAATGAACAAGACCACAGGGGCATGGCTACCAAGGCCCCTTGGAGATGGCTTCTCACTACTGTGCTCCTCAAATACCAAAAATGGTATTTGAGTTCACTGTCTTCTGTTTCTGCAAGAAAAGAAGACTTCTGCCAAAACAAGCAAGAAGCATTTCTCTTTACTTTTACCCACTATGTGTTTTTCACTTAGGTGTTCTGCTTGATGCCTAATAATAACTTCTGACAGCATCTTAGGTATTTTAAATATTATCTCTGTACCACTCAGTGTGATTTATGTGGAATTTCCAGATAGGCAAACACTCAGTCGAAATGTAATAAAAACGTTTCTACCACAGGTTTTTGAATTCCAGTTAACGTCAGAAGACATGAAGGTCCTAGATGGCCTGAACAGAAATGTTAGATACATTGCCATGAAGATGTAAGTAACTTTGGTAAAAATGGTTTTCTCGGTTTATTTTCTGAAAAGGAGTACAATGTGGTCGATAAAACTTAACTCAATATAAGGAAGATAGAGACGCATTTGAGTCAGAGATGAGACAAGAGCTTTCTGGAACCTTCTTCCCAGCCTCTCTCAGAGTTTAGTTCTTTGATACAGGCACAAGGTGAGTGGAGCCAAGGTCAGCTTGATTTGCTGCACATGCGTTTCTGCACTTTTTCCATGGAAGATACGGGCTCAGCCTTTCATTCATTGCCATATCTTTTATGTAGGGCTCTGAATTTTACATGTATTTTGTGAGTATATGCTCTGGGTATTCCAACAGCTGCCTTTGATGTGATCACTAGAACTCCTGGCTTTTATTTACTGAAATGTAGAGATATCAGTGTAGAGATCAAGAAATTAGAGAGGACAGATCAAAAACCATGGAAACAGTGTGCAGGAAAATGCTCCATTGTTAGAGAGGACTTAGAGCCAACAAAAGGTCTTTATTCCTTAGTTATGCTATATATAACGCTATATAGTATGAGAGATGACATAGATTATAAATAAGTTAAGCAAGGAATGTGTATTCCTTCTCCCTGTGGGAAACATAGTTCTCAATGGAAATAAGAGTGATAGGCATTAATAGAATGCAAAATTAAATATAATCAAAATTGGTATATATAGATATCATTGTTAAATTATTAGTAGTATAGAGGAAACTAAAATGAGATAGGGCACAATACAAAGAGACAGAGAGAATGGCAAATGATCAGGATTCATTACTGAAAAATAATTTAAAAATTTTCATTAACTATTTTTAAATGCAATCATTTTATTGCTTAATATTTTGTGTTGTTTCCAAATGGAGATATTGTACAGTAAGCTTCTTCAATATGGGATTTTACTTCATACATGATATTTTTTCCTGTATCTGATTCTAACACTGTGTTCAATGTGGTGGGCAATTCGAAAATATTTATTGAATTAGTGAACTGAAATAAAATTGCTACCAGTAACCTGTTTCAGCCAGAGGACTTACTGATGCCGAGCATGCAGCTGGACTTCTTGTTCAAAACAAGGCAGAGTCAACCTTTGATTTCACTGAGAATTTGTTATAAAAAAAATGTGTATCAGTTTGCTTATTTGACAGGTGCATATGTTTAAATATTCAGCTCTGGATTTTCTATATATTAAGTCTCAGGGCAAAAGGAACATAATTTCATTAAGTTACTGAACAGTTTTTTAAAATCTCTTATCACGTCATGTTTATGAAAGTCAGAAAGGCAGATTTTACGATTCACCAGAAAATAAATTTTTAAACTGTCACTCAGTATAGTCTCATAGAAATCACATGTACTACAAACAAAGGCATCAAATCCTTTATTCACTATTCTTTCTCATTTTAGGATGAGTGCCCACCCTTATTATCCATTTTTTGATGAATATTAATGTGGAAGCTGTCTGGGTCAAAATTCTCACTGCCACAAACCAAAGAAACTGACCATACCACTCAGAGGAAGGAAGATATATTTGCTCACACATTTTTTTTTTTTGAGATTTGGCATTCAATCCATTTATTGCTGGGCTATGCAGACCTCAGAGCCTGGCCGTGGAAATCAGAAAGAGGGAGAAGGCAATGGCTTTGCTCTCACATCACAAGGCTTGAAGCAAAAAGAAAAAAAGACAAAAGCATGGTCCCCCACACCTGAGAGACACACCTTCTCCAGCCACACCCCACCTGCCTAGGGTGCCAACCAATAAATCCATCAAAATGGATTTGTCTACTGATGAGATTACAGCCCTCGTGACTGAATTACATCAATTCTGAACATTAATACATGAACTCTTCAGGGGACATTCTATATATAACCTTGACAAAGGCCATTTTCATGATTTCTGCTAGTAGCTAGTAGCCTCTGCGTGTGCCTAGTGATGGGGAGAGGTTTCAGATGCTGGTGATGGGGCATGGCACTTCTAACCCATGCTGCCTAACAATTCAGACTCAGCTGGAGATAAATGCATAGATCAGGAAACAAAAGCCCTCACATTTTGTCCCCTTCCTAAAACAAATAAAAAGTTATTTTCCCTTGAACTGGACTATTTTGTTTCCTTCAGATTCATTAGTTCCAAAGACTAATTTGGCTAGAAGTCTGTGGCTCAGAGTGGGAGATAATTGCAATTACAGATGTTTCTGGGGTGGGATGGGGTGGGTAGAGTCACTGTATGGTGAAATAGAGTACCGGAGCTCATTCCTCCAATCTGACTATAATTTTGTACCCATTGATGGATCTCTTTCCATCACCCCTCCCCTCTATGATCCAATAATCCTGCTACTGTGTATGTATCCAAAAGAAACTAACTACATATGTTGAAGAGGTATCTTCATTCTCATGTTGATTGTAGCATTATATAGAATATCCAAGACATGGAACCAACCTAAATGCTCATCAGTGAAAGAATAGATTCTTTTTGCTGTGCTGAGGTTCTAAACAAGGGCGTTCCAAATATTAGGCAAGAGCTCTACGCCTGATCTATAATCTGGCCTTAGAAGAATGGATTTTAAAATGTAACGGAGTTTGCGGCCAACCTCAGCTACTTAGTGAAGCCCTCCGCAACTTTGTAAGACCTGGTTTCAAAATAAAGGATAAAAAATAGGGCCAGGGGTATAGCTCGGAGGTAGAACGCCCCTGGGTTCAATCTCCAATACTGCAAAAAAAATGTGATGTATACATATATACATTCATACATATGTATATATGTATATATTTGTATATACTATATACACATTTATAATCATAACGTGTGTATATCTCCCATACATTTATCCATGTCGCAAGTGATAGGATTTTAATTTTTAATAGTGAAATGATATTGCATTGTGTATACAGACTATAATTTTCCAATATCTCCTTCCAATGAACATTTAAGTTGATTCTCCATGTTTTCTATTGTGGATAATATTGTGAGTAGTGCAGCAATAATCATGGGAGAGCAGATACCTCTTCAGTATACTTATTTGGTTTCTTTTGCATCTATGCCCAGTAGTAGGATTATTGGATTCACAGAGTGAAGGGAAGATGGAGATCCATCAATGGACACAAAGTTGTTACAGAGGAGGAATAAATTCTGGTGTTTTCTTGCACATTATGATGGCTGGAGTCAGTCCACAGTAAGTGTATTGGACAGGGTTCACTAGATTAACAGAATTCACAGAATGAGTATATTTGGAAAAGGGATTTATCAGATGGGCTTACAGTTTGAAGCAATGTAGTCCCAAGTTCCGACTGCACGTGGAGAGTCAGAGGAACCAGTAGCTGGTCGAGCGGTCTTAGAGCTGGAGTCTTAGGATCGGAGCAACCACTAATTCAGTCCCAGTCCAAGATGTGAAGATCAGGAAGCTCTTCAGAGAAACGATGGTGAAGTTTCAGTTCGAAGGGCTGGAGGCCGACGATCTCAGACGAGAGCAGAAGATCAAGAAGCTCTTCAGAGAAACGGCGAAGTTCCAGTTCTATGAGCCGGAGGCCGATGATCTCAGGCGAGAGCAGATGCGTTTTCTTCGGAAAGAGTCATGCAGCGCTCTACGTGGCTTCTCCCTCTTTTATCTAAGTCCTGCACCTATCAGAATCCTGCTGCCTACATTCAGGGCAGGGCTTTCTGTTTAATCTGCTGTTACACACCCAAAGTCACATGATCTTGGGTGTGTCATGATCAGGTCAAGTTGACAAACTAGATTGACTATCACAGTAAGATCTGAATAAATAGGAATATATGAAAAAATTTTAAATGAGAAGACATTCTATGGCCGGGCGTGGTGGCGCACGCTTGTAATCCCAGTACTTTGGGAGGCGGAGACCGGAGGATCCGGGTTCGCAGCCAGTCTCAGCTCTCTCTCTCTCTCCCTGTCTCTCTCTCTCTCTCTACTTAGTGAGGCCCTCTGCAACTTCGTGAGACTCGGTTTCAAAATAAAGTATAAATATTAGGGCCGGGGGTGTAGCGCGGAGGTAGAATGCCCCTGGGTTCAATCCCTGGCACTGCAAAAAAAAAGAAGACATTCTATTAATCAGAATAATATTTGAATACTTGCATATTCATGTTCATAGCATCACAATTTACACTAGCCACATTATGGAACCAGCCAAGTTGTCTATCAACAGATGAATGGATCATAAAACTATGGTATATGCACACAAGGGAATTTTACTCAACCATAAAAGGAACAAAATCATGTCATTTGCAGGAAAATGGATGGAACTTGAGAACATTATGCTGAGTGAGATTATCCAGTCCCAAAAAACAAATAGATGCATTTTTTTTTTTTGCGGTACCGGGGATTGAACCCAGGGGCGTTCTACCTCTGAGCTACACCCCTGGCCCTATTTTTTATACTTTATTTTGAAACAGGGTCTTACGAAGTTGCGGAGGGCTTTACTAAGTAGAGAGAAAGAGAGAGAGACAGGGAGAGAGAGAGAGAGCTGAGGCTGGCCGCGAACCCAGATCCTCCGGTCTCCGCCTCCCAAAGTAGTGAGATTATAAGCGTGCGCCACCACGCCCAGCAATAGATGTATTTTTTATCTCATATGTGGATGTTAGAAATTTGGAAATAAGGGTAACATCAGGTGGAAGAGCAGAAATTCAAATGTAATGATTGAATAGGTTTAGGGAAGGAGGAGGAGGAACGAAGGTGTAAAGAGTGTAACAGTTGAAATAATGCTACTTACGTGTACAAAATTACCAATCCCAAACTCAATGACATGTACCAAGAGGAGGAGGAGGGACAGAGGGGACAGGACTCAGAAGGAAGTGCTCTGGGAGTTGCGTGCATGTGTGCTTCTATTATCCTATACCCCAATATGATGTATAGTTACAATGCACCAAAAAATAGGTTTTCCATGGCTGAGGGCTAAGTGGTGTCCATGATCCATCCCTGTCTTTCATGGCACTTTGCCCTAAGTGAATAAGTCTTCCTGTGTCTTCGCAACTGCTCTTTGACAATTTCTTTATGGCTTACAGAAAAGTGAGAATTTAAACTACATGCAATGAGCCGGGCATGGTGGTGCACACTTGTAATCCCACTACTTGGGAGGCTGAGACCAGAGGATCCGGGTTCGCAGCCAGCCTCAGCTACTTAGTGAGGCCCTCCGCAACTTAGTGAGACCCTGTTTCAAGACAAAGAATAAAAAATAGGGCTGGGGGTGGAGCTCAGAGGTAGAATGCCCCTGGGTTCAATCCCCAGTACTGCAAATAAATAAATAAATAAATAAATAAATAAATAAATAAATAAACTTCATGCAATGAGTTCCTTGTCACACAACTAAGAGGTGTGAGGACAATATTGGAATCAGAATTCCTTCCAGTGTAGTGAACTCTCCACTTTGCTCACTTTAATTTTAGGAGACCATCTGTACCCTTGTGTTTCAATCCAACCTGCACTAACAAGAACCAATAATTTTCATACACACTTATTAGCCACCCATTTCCCCCCAACACCCTATCTATTCCAGTAATTTGCCCAGAGTTGTAAGTAGTGGATGTAAAATTCTATTTAGTCCACTTTCAGTAGTACTATGCAATGCTCAAGTCTACCAGAAAATCCAACCGCAGTAGTAATTCGTTTATGCATCTCACTCTAGAAGCATTTATCCCAAAACACTTCTCTAGACACTGTCTTCTTGAAAGAAGAAAAGAATCATTAATTATAGCTCTAACAGAGAAACCACTGACATTACAGTCAACCTCCAAGCCAGGAAGTTTACAGGCAATATTTTTCAGTATTTTAATTCTTTTTTTTAAGGTACATTTTAGTTTTAGTAAAGAACACAGAGTAGGCCAGATATGATGACTCACACTTATAATCTCAGTACTTTTGTGGCTGAGACAGGAGAATTGCAGGTTTGAGGCAAGCCTGAGCAACTTGGTGAGATCCTGAGCAACTTAGAGAGACTCTATTTCAAAATAAATAATAATTTTTAAGAGGGCTGGTGGTGGAGTTCAATAGTAGAAAGTCCCTGGATTCAATTCCCAGTAACAACAACAACAAAAAAAAGCACAGAGTAATGACAAGGGTAAGCATAAAAAATGTGAAATTTCAGACATCAACATGCTTTGTAAAACAATATTTTTTATTAGTATGTATAAAGTTTACATGTTAAAGAGATTCAGTGATCATATATATATTTATATTTTTTTTGAAACAGGATCTAGCTTGGTTAGTCAGAGTTTGGCTACTCTCTGCTGAGACCGTCCTCAAATCTGTGATCCTCCTGTCTCAGCCTCCCTAGTATTGGGAATACAGGTGTGCACCACCTGTATAATGCTGTCTCTCCTCGATAATGGCAATAATTGATATGTATAACAATCAGAACCTATAGAAAGTCATTCAGGAGATGAAGGAGACAAAAGCTTCATCATAGTTTGTCTGATTCCACTTTTATGATGTCACACTGATTTTAACTTAGATTCAAAAAAACAGAAGTCGGGCGTGGTGGCGCACGCTTGTAATCCCAGTACTTTGGGAGGCAGAGACTGGAGGATCCGGGTTCGTGGCCAGCCTCAGCTCTCTCTCTCTCTCTCCCTGTCTCTCTCTCTCTCTCCTTAGTGAGGCCCTCCACAACTTCGTGAGACCTGGTTTCAAAATAAAGTATAAAAAATAGGGCCAGGGGTGTAGCGCGGAGGTAGAACGCCCCTGGGTTCAATCCCCAGTACCGCAAAAAAAAAGCAAAGATTTTTTGAATTTTCATTAAAATCATGAATTTCAAGGTAGCCATCATGCGAAAGCCATCATTTTTCTCTTGAGTCCAATAATAATGCAGTATGCAAATATGTGAATAAATTTGAACCTAAGAGCAAAATTCACCAACATCTACAGAACCAATCATATGAATGTCACTATAAACCACCACGGTTCATTAACTTGCATAAAGGAACACCATATATATATATATATATATATATATATATATATATACATACAAATAAAAAATTTACCTTGAAGTATAGAATATGTCTTGTTTCCACACCATCTGAATTATTGCTTCAGAAGGCCAGTTTTATCTCCTCGTAACTTTGGTACAAATCAGCAGAATCCATATCATGGAGCCAGGATCTATAGCTGATTTGGTGGCTTCTGTGCCTCACTTTGGGGAACTTAGAGAAACAACAAAAATTGTACTGAGAATATCCACATGATTGAGAGTTACTCAGACACAAACAGTGACCTTCACAAAAATCAACTTTCCCTGTGTCCTGTGTTAATTCAGCATTTGGAGTTACTTGTCCACCCTTGTGTGCCTATGTCTTCCCTAGTTCATCAGAAGAGCAAGGCATCCCAGGAACTTTTCCAATCCTAGGAAATCACTGATTAATCATTGACATCAGAGGTCCCCCACTAACACTCTAGAGATCAATGATTTGCTAGCAGGATTTGCTGGACTCAGTATTTAATTATAGCAATGAATATTATTTGTATTGTGAGATTCTAAAGTAAAATAAACACAGAAACATGCATGGGTTGAAGTATGCAGGAAATACGGTACAATTTAGCATGAGTCTCCTTCCACTGAAGTCACACATATTCCACCAGCATTAAATTTGAGAACATGTGGGGTTTTGTTTACCAGCAAACATTTTAGAGACACAACATCTAAGACTTTCCCTGGGGTCTGATTACAAAGACATCCTCTGCCAGCACACCCCAAAATTCCAGTCTCTTTAAAGAAAACATGTACACATCATCTATATTGTTTCTACAACAAGCAGTTTAGGTATAGCCACCATCCTTATCTATTACCAGACGGTGAGAAATCAAAATTGCAAGATGTCACCCAGGCTATACTTTGAAAATAGACATTTGCATTAATGTCAGAGTGCTGTGTTAACTCTCCTTTAATTAGACCTTGACCCACCCTGGCAGATGGCACAACTGGCAGAGGTAAAGTCTAAAGAAGTTGTTGAAAGGCCTGCTGTTGTTTTTTTTCCATGTAAAATAGTCTTCATCTCCCCCCTTTGCAGATTTGTAGAAGGGTTTTGCTGTGACAGCAAAGTTTTGAATCCAGGAATTCCTGGAGGCCTCTCAATTTAGTGTGCACTGGGATAGCTTGGACTGCCTTTTTTGTCCTGCCTCCAATAGTCTTTCCCCTGTCTAGATGGTGAATCCAAGATATTTCACTTTTTGTTGACAGACCTGGGCTTTCTTCTTAGAGACTCTATAACCACAGCACTCTAGGATGGTGAGCAGCTGTCCTGTTCCTTTGGCACAGCATTTAAAAATCTCATGCTTAAGGAAGAGGTCATCAACATATTGGAGGAGGGTGCAGTCCAAGGTGCGGGAAGGAAAAGACTTGAGGTCATGGACCAGGGCTTCTCCAAAAATGATGTGGAAGTTTTAAATTCTTGAAACAATTGAGTCCAGGTGAACGGGCTTTTGGTTCCAGTTTTTGGATCCTCCCATTCAAAAGCATTCTTGACTCACAGGAGCCAGACAAATACCAAAGAAGGCATCATTTAGCTCCAGACATGTGAATCAGGTCACGTGTAGAGGTTAGAAACTAGGATGTAGGGTGACAGCAGGTTGGTTGATAACTTGCAACTCCTGCACCAGTCAGTAGTCCTGGGATTCAAGATTTTTGACTTGCAAGAGAGGAGTGTTCCACTGGGACTACATGGCATGATGTTATCATGTTGGACCCTCTCTAGGCAGGGCTGGATTCCCTCTAGGACCAGTGAGGAGACTGGGTACTACCATAACTGCACTGGTCTGGCATCAGGGCAAAGTTCAATGACTACAAGTGCCTGGAATCTGGCCATTCCAGATCAATTGTCCACACCCATGCAGTGAGCCACGAAGCTGCTATTTCCAGGCTGATGGAGACCCCTTTTTGTCCTGCAAACAGTCTCCATTTTGGGGGGGGGCATTTGCAGGAAGCAAGTCAGCTGAGAGGGCACTGACAACTTTAATTACCCTTTTCTGAGAAAGTGATGGTTGCTCTGAGTTTGGTGAGGAGGTCCCTACCCAGCAGTGGAACTGGACAGTCTGGTGTATAGAGGAATTGGTGAATAACTTCTCTTCCCCACTGGATGCATTTGTGGGGGTGGGGAACCTCTACTGGGAGGCTTTTTCTATTGCTTCATTTATGTCAACATGTTGGTTAGTGAGGGACGCTGTTAGACTGGTTACGAATATCTGCCCCAGTGTTGACAATGAACTGAAGATTGTGCCCCTCCCCACTGTCATTCAGACTACGTGCTCCTCAGGGGCTTTGGGGCCCAATATTCTTCAGTCATCAAACAAACCAGCCTGTCCAACTGCCAGAAGAGGATCTGGAGAGGGACCTCATGACTTCTCCTAGTGCCCTCGACCTCTCTTAGGACATTTGTTTTTCTAGTGCCCAATAATCTTGCAGAATGCACATTGGTCATGGAGGAGAAGATCCCTCTTTCCTTTTGGGTGTCCCTGGGCATCAGGGATGAGAGACCATTGACTGGTTGGTTTTTGGTTTGCCTCGTCACGGAGCGCTGTATTCCTCCGTGCTGCTGCGATGAGGTCAGCATTTTGTAACATTTTCTGATCTGTTTTCTGTTTCTCTTCAATGTCGTGATTAATGAAGACTTTATTTGCAACCTCAAGGAGTTGGGGAGCATTTATTCCTACAAATCCCTCCAGCTTCTGATGCTTGTGACAGATGTCACTACCATTCTGACTAACGAAGGTGGTGTTAACCATTTACTGGTTTTCATGTGCCTCCGGGTCAAATGCAGCTGCTCATAACAGGCACTGGAGCTCTCATCAAGCTTCTGAAGGACCTCCCTAACCTTGGCAATGATGGTGGTCTTGATGCTCCCCTTCCAAGTCCCTGGAGGAGGGCTTCTCGATATGCCTCTAGTTTTGCCATGTCTCTGGGGTTATTTGGGCTCCATTTGAAGTCTGTTGCCAGCAGGCATTTTTGAGTATAAACCTGGGGGATCTGGGCTTCTGCTGGGGCATCTTCTTTAGCCCAGTAGGTTGCTGCTTACAGAACATGACATCTTTTTTTAGTGTTGAGAAGACTCTGGAGAAGTTAGCGACAGACAGGCCAAATAGGATTGTGCATTTGGAAAATGCACTGGAGGAGGTCAGCCAGGATCTACAGTTTCTCAGTAAAGGAGGGAGTATGATGTTTCTAATTCAAGAGATCTGTTCTAGTAAAAGGTTGATATACAAGCAACAGTGGACTACACTGCAACTGTCTATGTCTGTCCATGGTGGGGATCCCCTGAACTGACCTTAGAGGTAACTGGCCACCAGATGGCAGTAGAGTTTCTTGAACAGGGTTCCAAGTAGGGCCCATCAGTGCTTGCACTGGCAGTGGTAGGTATAGTGGTGGTGGTGGAGGAGGGGCCAATCAGATGTTGCTGCGGGAATGGCACAGAAGTATGGTGGAGTTGGGGTCACTCTTAGCATACTAGAGGGCTGTTCAGATGGGCCAGGAGATGGTGATGTGTGAGGAAGTGCTGAAGGTGCTGGTGTGGCTAGCAGCTACTGTAGTGTCTGGGAGACATATGGTGGAGGTGGGTCTGGATCCTCTGGGGGTCTTTCTAAAATGGTCAGTAGTTGGGCTTTACCTGGTTGCTGCCTGTGATTTTCTGACTGACTTCCTGACTGACCCTTGGAGTCCTGCCTTTTGACAACTAAGATCTGGGAGATCAGACCTTGCAGCCATGTGGAAGGAGGGTTCTGAACCAGCTGGGGCCGTGTGTTAATGTAAGGGAAATGGTCCGAACATTCTGGGCTGCCTGTGACTTGATCCCAAATGTGTCAGTGATGTCTGGATCTAATGAGCCTTCTGATGGCCAAAGTGGTCAGCCATTTTACTTTGCACAGAGTAGGCTACCATCCTGAGGTTAGCGTGAATCCATAATCACCTGTATAAACCTTTCTCAAATTTCTGATCATGAGTGCTAGGGGAGTGGGCTTACTCTGTTTCCCTCCCATTTCTGCCTAGAGTCCAGCCTCATGCCGGGACACCTAAAACAAATAACCGACAACACTTGATTTGTCTGTGCCCAGCCATCCCCCTCGCAGAGGTATTTTAACCATCCCTTGGCATAGGCAAATGGATATCAGCATCCAGATTGGTCAGACCAAGGACGTTTTAGGTCCTTGCTGGATTGGCACTTAGCCATGATGGGATGGCCCTGGATCCAGGCAGTTAACTCAACACTCGCTTTTGCACTGTGAGATGCAAATCGGAGTCTGACCCCAATGTCTGTCTCAGTCACACACTTGAACTCACCGTTCACACACACCCAACCCGAATCCTGAACAGAATTCCAGTTTTGTGACCCTTGGACACTACTCAGGAAATTCTCAGGGGGGGTAATCAGCCCCCTCTTCCACTATTCTGATAGCTGGACCTGACTGAGCCCCAGGGAAGCCTACTGTGATTCAGATGTCAGTGCTGTATAATGACCTGTTTCATCTTGGGCCTAAAACCTTGGCAGCTGTTAATCCTGGAGTCGACCACCTCCAGGTGAGGTCTCCCACATGGTGGCAAAACGGCCTCTTGCATGCTCAGTAGACCAACATATGTGACTGGGGAGGCCGACTCCCAAGACACAGACTGGAGGAGGCAAAAATGCCCAGAGTACCATCTCTGGGAGCAGACCAGCCCCAAAATGCCTCCAGTCTGGCTTGCCAAAATGTTGCAGGAGGCTTGGTCCATGGAGAACAAGAGACAGAGTCTGGAATAGGATAAAGCAAGTGTCTTTATTCACTGGTGAAGGCCCAGCGAGCAAAGCTTTGGATCTGAGCTCCAAGCCCAGAACATGCAAGTTCTTTTATACAATTATAACTTAATTTTCAGAAGGGAGGAGTGAGTGGAAATTTTTTACGTAGTGTAAGCAAGATGAAGAAGCAGAACAACAGTTAGTCTGTGCATTGTTTCTCTTTTATCTAGCAAGTATATGCCTTATCTTGCTGGACTTTGCTGCCTTATCTTGTGGTCTTAGCTGTCTGGCGAGGCCCTGCTTGGTACCTCAGAGGGGGTCTATGAGGAAAGCTTTATTATTCTATATTGTCCCTAGGCTTGTCTTCAAGGACATAGCCAGGCTTCTGTCTTAATCCTAGATTGATAGTTAAATGAAAGGCTTGCTTATTTGATAATTAAATCTTTTAATGACACTGCTTTGGTTTTAGCGATGATAAATAAGAAATTAGGTGAAGTGCACCCCATCTGGGTTGCAAAGAATTCCCAAAGATGTGTTGTTTAGTATTACTGATAATTCAAAGAGGATCACTAGCTTAATATCTGAGATTCCTATAGCATATTCACAGAAGTTTTTTGGTACATCGTGGTTAGATTCTTGGGTAAATATTTTTACATGATTGATTATTATTCTTATTTTTTTGGATTATGCATGTAGTATTATGTAATTGTTTACCTAAATGCTTAGCTCCATGTAACTCACCACCATCATTAAGACATTACTTCCAACCACAAAGTTGAAAGTGTGATTGGGTTACACTTTAGAAGACAAGTATATTGATAGTTAATAAATTATCCGATTGGGTAACACAATTTACAGGACAAATGTATCGATAGTTAATAAATTATCCAACTGGGTTACACAACTTATAGGACAAATGTGTCGATAGTTAATAAATTATTCAACACTGGGCATGAGGTAGGATAGAAGAAATAAAATATTAGGTAGAAAGGAGACAAATTAGGAAGGAAAGGGAAAATATAGTTTTAAATGATATGTACATGTGAAAATATACCAACATCATTCTTGGTACTTCATACAGGTGGGGGGAGGCAAATAAATTTTAAAAAATTAATAAAATCTAGAAACTTCATAATCCTTAACTTCATTTTACAAGGCCTGCTCTTTCTTAGACAAAAGCCCTTAATGGGTCACATTTTTAATTATAATAGTAGATTTGGCCTGCCCTTTTTTTAGGCAAAGGTCTTCAATAGGCCTGGCCTATACACTTTTAATAATAATAGCCCATCTGTCCTTTACTTGGGTCCTCAATAGGCCAAGCTTACAGTTTTTAATCATAATGGCTTACCTTCACACCTGAACTTCCTGGAATTCTTTTTTTATTAAAAAGAAGACTAAACTTTATGACAAACTGCTGCAGACATTTTGATATAAGTTTAAGCTACCTATTTAGGCAGACTTACACATGTAGCATTTAATCTTCTGAGAACAAAATGGGAGGATGGTACAAATCCAATTAGGACTTTAACTTATGTACAAAGTGGATTTTGATTCCTTTTTAATTCAGCTAGAGTGTCCCTTTTTATATCATGCTAGTGTTGAGACATACCTGACTACCTTGGGAACAGCTTCAAAATTGACAACCGTTAATTTAACGAAAATCATCAGCTTTTGGCCCCAGTGTCCAAGTGAGCTTTTCATGGAGTGTGGAACCTCAGATGGACAAAATACTTTGTCTTTCTGAATACTGAAACTTTAATTATTAGTACTACTACTGAAAGATTCTGGCTAAAATGTTCTGCATCAAGTCCAATTTAGATGGTCTCTCCCCCTATAGACCTCTTCAGAACTTACTCCCCCCCTAAGTATCTCTTAACACTGTATATCTGGGGCTAGATTTCAAAACCCACATAAAGAAAAAGTCAGTTTTACAAACTTAATTTTGTTGTTTTTTGAGCCGGGTGTGGTGGCACATGCTTGTAATCCCAGTACTTGGGAGGCTGAGACTGGAGGATCTGGGTTTGTGGCCAGCCTCAGCTACTTAGTGAGGCCCTCCACAACTTAGTGAGACCCTGTTTCAAAATAAAGAACAAAAAATAGGGCTGGGGGTGTAGCTCGGAGGTGGACTGCCCCTGGGTTCAATCCCCAGTACCACAAAAAAAGGAAATGTTGTTGTTTTTTAAGTCAATTAATGTTAAAAATTACATCAACTATTTAATTTATAAAGATGTTTCATATTAAAATTTAACCTTAAAATTCAACCGCCATGTGTTTAAAGAAAAAATCCCAAAGGAAGTCTCACGTTTGTCAGGTACAGCACCCTATCTTCAGGCCTTAACTTCCTGGGATGCCTACAAAAAAATCCCAAAGGAAGTCTCACCTTTTTTTTTTTTTTTTTTTTTTTTTGGTCAAACCCAGGCATCACCCAGCACCCACTAATGAGTGGTGAGAACCTGAGAATTCAAAGAAAGGAGACCGGCCTCCCATGTTACCCCATCGCTGCCATGTGCCCCTAGCCACCCCCCTCTTGTGGTCCCCTATAAGAAAAGGATTGCAAAGATCCCAGGGGCCTCTCACACTCTTGAGGTGGCCCACATTCTCCCTTGAACATGTTTCCCCACTTTTCCTAAATAAAACCTCTGTCTTTGTCTCTGGTGCATGCTGGAATTCTTTTCAACATGGAAGCCAAGGACCGTGAAGGTCCTGAGGTGAGTTTCCCATCCCCAAACCTGGGAACTTCTCAGAACCCTGAACGGAATTATAATATTTTCCTGTGACAGGCATAAACAAGTCGTTAATAAATTATCAACCCTTAGTAAACTTTAAACATCTCTATTGACCAGGAATTCAGCTGAAAAATAAGCCCAAGGACATTTGGTATGGTGAACACTTAGGGGAGGTCATTTTCCATTTCCTCAGGTAAGTTGGATACTTCCCTGGGAACATGGAATACACAAGTTTTACACGACTCACATTAGCCACACAAAACATGCACCCCAGAGGGGCACGGTGTCCAAGTGCCTTACTTAAGGAATACCTGAGCATTTCAGACTTTGAAATCTAATCTGTGAGAAGAACACTCAGTCTGATGGGAGAATTTTGATGGGGACTCTGGTTAGCTGCTTGCAGGGAATTCCAAACCTGTATATATATATACGTGTGTGTGTGTGTGTGTGTGTGTGTGTGTGCGCGCGCGCGCGCTCGCGCGTGCACATGCACGCACACACATGCTTTAGGCATGACACAAGAGCTTTTATTTCTATAGGACCATGATTAATGGCTTAAAGTCCACATTTCTATCAACAACATATGAGAGTACTTTTTTATCACACTCATGACCGCAGCAGATAATATGAGTCATTTACATTTTTGCAAGTCATATGGCTTTAAAGGAAAACCTCCTTGTTACTTTAATTTGCTTTTTCCTAATTACTAAACTGGATAACTTTTACTATGATATGTTTTACAATGTAGTCATTCATATCTGTTCTTCTGTGAGAAAACCACTAAAAATCTCAGTTGATTTTTAATAAAGTATTTGTCATTTTGGGGGTCAATTTTAAGAGCTATCTTAGACTTCCTTTCATCTGTTTTTTATGTTTTTTCAAATATATAATTTGCTTATTAACTATGGTATAGATAAGTTTTGCCATGCAAAAGTTTTAATACTTATATATGCAAGTATTTCTGCTTCTTTCATATAATTTGATGGTTTTGGTCTGTTTAACTTGGTGTTCACTCACCAAAACTATGTCTTGAAGTGTCTTTTAAGATTTTTTCTCTTTTTTTACATTTGATAACAATTATATGTATAACATTTTTATATATAGTGCAAGGGGAAGAGCCAATCTTATTTTCATAGGTTCATAAACATTTGTTTCAGCATCATTTATTCAATAATTTATTATTTCTCTCTAAATTGCACTACCACTTAAACCATATTTAAAAGTCTTATGTAAATAAAAGCTAGTTTCAAATGTTCTATTCTATGTCACTGATATTTCTGTATCACCTTATACCAATATGATTTTTAAGATTACCTTGACTTTGTAATAAATTCTGAGGTTTAGTAAGGCAAATCTCCCTCACTGTTCTTCCTTTTTTCAAACTCTCTCTTGCATTAATATTTTGTATGCTTGATGAAAAAAAAAGTATTAAAAACAAGTGTTATAGAAATTAAAATATAATTGCAAGGATTATTATATATAAAATATATATTATCTTATAAAATTTACATTTTAATAGATTGTCTTCCCATTCATAAAATTTGCATGTATTACCATTTGTTCAGCTTTTATTTTATGCTTTTTTTTTTTTTGCGGTACCGGGGATTGAACACAGGGGCGTTCTACCTCCGCACTACGCCCCCGGCCCTATTTTTTATACTTTATTTTGAAATATAAAGTATATATTTTTATATATATATATTTTAAAATATAAACTTCTCACGAAGTTGCGGAGGGCCTCACTAAGGACAGAGAGAGATAGAGAGAGAGAGAGAGAGAGACAGAGAGAGAGCGAGAGAGCTGAGGCTGGCTGCGAACCCGGATCCTCCAGTCTCCGTCTCCCAAAAACTGGGATTATAAGCATTCGCCACCACGCCCGGCTATTTTATGCTTTTTATAGTTTTTCCCTGTGGAGGCTCTATTATTCTTTTTGAAATTATTTCTACATATTTTGAGGTTGTTATCATCAAAACAAATGTAATAATTTCCCCATTTCTATTTGTAGGTGCTTTCGCTTTGTATCTAGTCAGTTACAAAAGTCTCTAATTTATTCTAGTAACGGATTTTTACTAGAATCTCTTGGGTTTTCTAGTTGAAACCATCATATCCAGTAGTTCATGTTATTTTCTTTTTCATTGTGTGGTAGTTTCCAAAGAAACATAATATAGTCAGTCTATTCTAAAGTATATATTTTTACAGCTTAATATATCTAATTGATCTCTTAAAATAACAATTAGTGACATTTTGTTTCTTTTTTTATAGGTACACAAAATATAGCCTCTGAAACTTAGTGAGATCCTTAGCAACCTAGCAAGACCATTTCAAAATAAAAATTAAAAAGGGCTGGGGTATAGATTGGAGGCAGAATGCTCATGGGTTCAATCCCCAGTACCATACACACATACAAAAAAAGATACACAAAATAATGCTCTAACTTATAATTAATAGTGTCTTAAATTTAATGAAAAGTGTAATAAAAATTTTAAAATGAAGAGATCTTTACCAGATTTTAATTATTTTGCAATAGTTTAGAAATTTTCAGTTTTTATAAAGAATATTTATTTCTATTTTTAAGAACTTTTAAATTTATATTTTAGTTAGTTTTATTTGCATGAAATATCATCAGGTATGTACAGGTATAATCTTGTTCTCAATCTCTAAACTGGTGGTTCTCAAACTTTTCAATCTGAGGATCACTTTATTCTCTTAAAAGCTATTGCAAGCCGGGCGTGGTGGCGCACGCTTGTAATCCCAGTACTTTGGGAGGCAGAGACCGGAGGATCCGGGTTCGCGGCCAGCCTCAGCTCTCGCTCTCTCTCTCCCTGTCTCTCTCTCTCTCTCCTTAGTGAGGCCCTCCACAACTTCGTGAGACCCGGTTTCAAAATAAAGCATAAAAAATAGGGCTGGTGGCGTAGCGCGGAGGTAGAACGCCCCAGCGTTCAATCCCCGGTACCGCAAAAAAAAGAAAAAAGAAAGAAAAAGCTATTGCAAATCCAAAAAATTATTATTTCTCTGTCAGCTTTCATTTGCATTACTACAATGAAGTAACTGAGGCAACTGAGTTAATAAAGAGAAATTGTTTAGTTAGCATACATTTTCAGAGATTCAAGTTCAAGATAGAGTGGCCCTTTGCTTTGGGACCTGGTGAAGGGGACAGATGGCAGGAAATGATCAACATCCTCTAATCTCTTTAGAGGCCATGCCCTCAGTGACCAAAGGCCCTTCCACTAGGCCCCCCCCTCCTAATAATCCATGTCACCTCCCAATACTCCAACTCTGGGGACCACACTTTTAACATATGGACCTTTGGGGGGGAACTACTTATATTCAAACCACAACACATATTAAGATAAATTATATTTTATAAAGAATCACAATATTTTCCAAAACAATAGTCATTTAGAGGGAAAAGAATGGTCTTCTCTTATATTTTTTCAAAATCTAATGAGTCATTTAATGAATGGAAAACAGCTAGGATCTCAAGTAAGACTGCTACTGAACTCAAAATGTTGCAATATCACATGCCGTGTAAGCTTCTAGGAAAATCCACTGTGTATTTTTAAGATAAAATCCACTGTGTATTTTTAAGCATAAAATCATTTTAGTCTAGAAATTATATTATAAATTATATTATAAAAATAATTTTCCCTCATATTCCAAAAGGCACTTCAGAGACACCATGGATCCCCAGACTATACTTTGAGAGCAAATACTTTAAATGTTAGATAATGCCAGCTTCCTGTAGTCCTTGGTCATTAGGGAACCTGGATCTTTAATATTTGAAATTAGACAGTTGTGTTTTAGTGATTATAAGTAGTAGTCCAAGAAAAGAAAAAAAAATAGTATTTTCGTACATTTTTTTCAAGGAGCACAATATCTGATTTAAATTACTGTAAAGGAAAGAGTGTCTACACTAGTGATATCAATTAAGAGTTCATGAAGAAAGGGTGGTTTTGATGTGGTTTGTTAATTGGTCGAAGCAGCCATCTTGTTATGATGTTTCCCCCTAAGGTTCTGTGATTAAGAATGTGACCATAAATTAAATCATTCCAATCTTGGAATTTGCAGGAACTTAGTCATTAGAGAAATATAAATCAAGTTACAGTATAAATTGTTGTTAACAATAAGAAATAAAATAATGACAAGTATAGGAATGGGTATGGAGATACTGGGATTTTCATTAATAGTTGTTTAGAATGTAAATGATTCAGTCACTTTTGGAAATTATTTGCCAATTCCTCAACACATTAATCATAGGTTTGCCATATGAGCCAGCAATTCCACTCCCAGGTTTATACTCAAGAGTAATGAAAATACATGTTCACATCTAAACTTGAACATTAATGTTCATAGTAGCATAATGTTAATAACCAAATAGTAGAAAAACTCAAGATATTAATCAACTGATGAATGGCTAAAAAAATGTTGCATTTCCATAGAAGATAATGTTATTTTGCACATAAAATGTAATAATCTACTGACACATGCTACAACATGATTGGACCTTAAAATCATTTTGCTGAGTAAAAGAGGGAAATCACACACACACACACACACACACACACACACACACACACACACACAC